>CM060953.1:1760983-1765983 GCA_030765055.1 Mantis religiosa | reverse complement strand
TTATAAAATAAATTTTCTACGAAATAATATAAATTTTCTACGGATTTAAATATTTACAAAATATTCCTTGTTGTTTATTTGAATTTTCCAAATGGGAAGTCGTTATTCAATTTTTAATGTCCTGGCCAAACAAAGAGAACAGAATTTCAAATACATCACATTCCGACCAGCTATTAAAAAAAAGTTGAGTATCAGTTAAAGTATTTCCCCATTTTCTTTGTAGCTATAACAATATGTGTAAGAACTCCCAAGTACAAGAATGACTGTGAGGTGATCTTGATACAAAACCACAGTGGCTCTCCTGGTGGAGGAAAGTTGCACTCCCGACATCAGTACATTTTGGAAGCAGAGCTCTCTCGTTTCATATTTGGTATAGATTTCTCGGAAACCTAATGAAAAGGATGTGCCATACTAATGGATGGTGCAAAAACACGTGTAATAAAGGAAAAGTGAATGGCTCTCGTTACACGAGGGAAAAAGTAATTAGGCAGTCCTAAAGAACAGCAAATCTTCCGGTATAAAAACCAACAACCTGAAATAAAATAATTAATTAATTATATTCCTTGTGTAAAAAGGTACAAGGGGAGTATTGTTTACAAGTCAACTCACAGAGGAAATACGCAGTTACTAACAAAAAGTACGTTATCCTCCCTCGTGGACAGTAAAATTCACATAATTTTCACTACTCATTCTTACCAACGTTATTATTTTTTGTACTTAAAATTTTGCAGAAATAGTTTTATTCCGTATTTCCTTGTAGGTAGAGTGACTCAGCAGAGCTTTGTATTTCCAGTGAAATCTCGGTATACAGTGTTTCAGGGAATACAACACCTCATCTACCTACTATATACGTAAGTACACAGGGGCCCACGAACATCCTAACCGGCTATGCAGCATTTTGCCTGTCGGTGCCCTTGGCGCTCGTTGCCGTCTGCCCATGTTATTAAAGGAAATGCTGACCGCTGAACATTTACAGAGAAAGGGTTTGGTTTGTTAAAAGTACTGAACAGGGCATTTTGCTGAGACAGACATAAAACCCCGTCTTAATGTTACTGCAAGATCTATTGTCCCTTAAATCAATTTACACATTTTTTTTAATTTCACTGCTTACACTTTTTTGAAATGGAAATTCGTATTTGATTTTTTATGTATTTGATTCCACTAAAACTTCATACCCACATTTCAAAGGAAAAGCAGGTTTAGGGACCGCGTGTGTATATGAACAACACAGATATTTACGTTTAATATCTTCAAAGATACCATAACAAGTTTTTCAGGACCTAACATTATCCTTTCAATGAAATAGTTTTAATTGTTTTTTATTTTTACTTACATGACTGTAACGATTTTGGCTTTATTTTAAAATATTTTCATGAAAAATAAATGCATATTGTGAATTGTCTGGGAATGTCTGAGAGGTGACTTTTGTAGAACTGTATTCTTCCACTTCTATATGGTTTAGGCGAGTGTATGTTCTGCAATGTCGGCCAACATCTCGTGTTCCTCATAGTTTATGTAGCTCATACTCATTAAATATTATATTTCTTGTTGTTTTTAATTAATTCTATCTTCTAATTTGTATATGTTTAATTCTTCTCTTGTTTGTTTTGTAATACATTTTTCACATTCCGCAGAAATATCGTTAATGACCCAATTTTCGCTTCCATACAGCAAGTAGCCAAGCGTCAATTTTTATAATTTAAGTTTAGAATATCTTATTTTCCGACTAAAGTTCTTTTAATGGTTTCACATATAGCCTGGAATTTTCTTTCTATATCTTTATCTTGTTCTTAGGTAATAACACATCCTAAACACTTCAAGTGTGTTACTTGACCCATTTTGTCCCATTTTAGCTATAAATGCCATTCCTTTTGATTTACTTATAAGCCAACATTTATATCTGTGCCAGTAGTACAACATCGTCCACAAATAATAGGGTATATATTGTCAATTAACATTCCTTCCTTACTTAAATGTTTATTTCGATTCAGATATAATATTGTTAATATAGATATTGTATAAAATAGGTGATAGAAGTGCCCTTGTCTCATTCCTTTGTTTATTTTGATAAACCGTCTACTGTTTCTGGTTAGTAACGGGTCTATACACTCATTTGTTTCGTAACAAAAACTCTTATTTGATTGGGTATACCTTTGTTTTCCACGGCATTGCATAGCAGTTCTGTATTTACTATATCAGAGGCTTTTTGCTACATATATAAAGATATCTCTTTATTTATTTCTCTACTTTTATCTGCAATTTGTTTTATAGCAAATACTCCATCTATACAAGATCTCCCCTTTCAAAACCCTTTCTCTTTTTCAATTATTTGTTGTATTCTTTTGGTATTATTATAACATATATTTTATACCAACTATTTAGAAGGATTATAACTCGATAATTTGGTGGTTGTTTTCGGTCTCCTGACAGTCCTTATAGGCGATCAAATAATACTTAGTTATTGGCAAGCGAGCACAAAATGTTATACACAAAAATATAGAGCTCATTAAAACACAAAATTTACGTCAAATACGTAACACTTGTCTATTAGTTAAGTCTGCTGTACTCTATGTTCTATAAACAAATATGTAATGAAGAATAGTTTGTTCAGGAACGAATAGTCAGGTTGTAAATGCAAATCTGTCAATATATCCTGAATATTAAAAATTTCAAGTATTTTTTTAGAAAGCCAGTAATCGCCTTTTGGTTATTTACTCGACCATTGTTGAAATTCCCCTTTTTCGTGGGTCAGCCAGAAACTCTACAGCGCTTCACGTGGCCTGTGATATTAGACGCCTATAGCCGATATTTTCGCTTCAAATGTTCTCTTTATGGACAGAAGGCAAAAAAGTAACTTTTTATTAAGAAGCGAACCATTTTCCACGTATTCCATGGAGAGACTCCCAGGGGAGGTTCTGAGTTTGCTCTTCGTCAAGGGTAGTCTACCGTGATTGTCCACTCCTACATCAGCTTTTTATTTTACCGTATGGCTTTCTGTCTAAGCTTAATTGCTTACTCAGATATAAAATTGACATCTGTAAGAGCTGTGTCCGTAAATATGCCGAGAAAATATCCTCTGAGACAGATATGTTATGAATTTATAGGAAATTAGTATGAGTCAACAGTTAGACGTGAGAAAACTTTGTTGTCATAAACTGACTACCGATCAAAAACAACAACGTATTGATTTTACAGAAAAACTCTGGAAAATTCCAAGGTGACACTTCAAATTTGGTTTGGAATATCGTTACTGTTGCTGAATCATGGATTTATTGTTATGATCCTGAAAACAAAAGTAAATCGACTAAATGGGACTTTCAGACAGAACCTAAGTGTACAAAAGTTTGACAAATTCGCAGTGTTGGTAAGAAGATAGATGTTATATTGTTATTATAGAATTAGAAGATAGGCGAACTGGTTGTACACAAACATCTGTGTACTGTACATTTTTGAAGAAGTTGTTGAAGAAAAGTCCGTAACAAAATTTAATTTTACTTTATGACAATACGTACAACAAAATAAACAACTGAGTATCTGGATATCGTACACCTACAGCCCAGACTTAGGACGTGTGATTTCTTTTGTTTCCAAAATTCCAATATCAAATGCATAGAATTGTTTGATCATGAGATGGACATTACAAAAGCCTTATGATCAACTGTCTAAGATGAATGACATCACTGCTTTAAGAACTGGTTTAAAAAATGAGTTGTTCTTAAAGGGAAATATTTTGAAAACACAATAAATTATTTAAGTTTTTAGAAATAATCCCTGTTTGATTTTCTGAACACTTTGTCATCTTCGTATTGGTATTTGTTGTCTGCCAATCGTCATACTCTAGTGATACAGGCTTCTGAATCCCGAGGTCGCTGGTGAAAACCGCCGAAGGACAGTAATTTTTTTCGGGTGTTAGAATTAAAATGAGTTCCTTCGTAAGGGAAGTAAAGCCGATAGTTCGTTGTAGAATTACGGCACATGAAAGAAGCTTAGACACGACAAATGAGCTTATAAACAGAATTAAGTGATGTTTGACAACCAATAGCTGAAAGTCACAGTTACTCAGTTTACGTTACAATTAATTTGTTAAAGCAATATTTGCAGCATTTGTAAGCGAGAAGAGGAAATCTGACGCGTATGTGCAAAACGGAACCAATTTGTCTTTGACTCTAACTTCAAACTTCTCCTACTGTATATGTATCACCGAAATAAACATATATTCAATCCACAATACTTTCTCTGCCCACTGGCATTTACTTTAATCTTCTATGTACCTTCTATAAAATGTTATAGTGAAAAAGTACTTTTAAATCTAATTCATGTTGAGGTAAACTCTTGGAAAAATGGTTTCATTAAATATTTCATTGTACTGGACCATTTTATAGAAATTTGGTGCATCAATTCAAATGTACTTACTTCTTTATCCACTATCACCCGAAAAAGGATTACAACAAAACTTAAAAACGAAAGTCAGATAAATAGTAACAAACTTGCTATTTACGTTTGGTGTAGGTAGAGCACGAACATATTCAAGAAAATCTCTTACCTAACTAATCTCTGTAAGAAACATTTTTGGAAAAATTTAACAAATGGTTTTAAGGTTTTTGTTAAAATAATATCTATTTAAGATATTTTGTTGAATAATAAAATGAATATATTGAATTTTTTGCGAATGTCCTAAGAAGCTTTTCATACTGAAAGGCTTTTGTGTAACTGATAAACTTTAAGAGATAGACCGTATATTACTAAAAACAAATATAGATCTTGCTAATACACACATGTTTATGTGTAGTGAATCATGTCAGGGTTTTCCTTGTTGTTTTCCTGAATTTTTGAATAGTTTAAACCATAGGGCTGTTTTGAACAAAAGAAGATATGACAGATATCCGTTTTTTTGACACAAGTGTCTTGTGAATTTTCTATTAAAAAAGCGAATCTTTCTGAGTGAAGACATCTTTTAATTTCAGGTAATGCTACATCCTCACGTAACAAGAACTGGCCTC
>CM060953.1:1735649-1759983 GCA_030765055.1 Mantis religiosa | reverse complement strand
AGAGAGAGAGAGAGGAGAGAGAGAGAGAGAGAGAGAGAGAGAGAGAGAGAGAGAGAGAGAGAGAGAGAGAGAGAGAGAGAGAGAGAGAGAGAGAGAGAGAGAGAGAGAGAGCAACAGGGAATGGACACTACGCCGTTTGTGTTTAGAGCTTACCTTAGATTTACACTCACATGACTTTCTGTAATCTTGTACAAACATTTGTTCTATATACTTCAAGATAAACATTATCTTATTATATTTGCAAGGGAATACAGTAGACTTTAAGTGATAGCCAAATGTTTTGGTCGTTATGTGATGTATGCATGACTTTCTCTACTCTTGTACAAACATTTGTTCTATATACTTCAAGATAAACATTATCTTATTATATTTGCAAGGGAATACAGTAGACTTTAAGTGATAGTCAAATGTTTTGGTCGTTATGTGATGTATACATGACTTTCTCTACTCTTGTACAAACACTTATTGCTCTACTTCAAGATAAACATTATCTTATTGTAGTTACAAGGGAATACAGTAGACTTTAAGTGATAGCCAAATGTTTTGGGTCGTTATGTGATGTATGCATGACTTTCTCTACTCTTGTACAAACACTTATTGCTCTACCTACTTCAAGATAAACATTATCTTATTGTAGTTACAAGGGAATACAGTAGACTTTAAGTGATAATCAAATGTTTTGGTCGTTATGTGATGTATACATGACTTTATCTATTCTTGTACAAACACTTATTGCTCTATCTACTTCAAGATAAACATTATCTTATTGTAGCTACAAGGGAATACAGTAGATTTTAAGTGATAGTCAAATGTTTTGCTCGTTATGTGATGTATACATGACTTTCTCTACTCTTGTACAAACAGTTATTGCTCTATCTACTTCAAGATAAACATTATCTTATTGTAGTTACAACGGAATACAGTAGACTTTAAGTAATAGTCAAATGTTTTGGTCGTTATATGATGTATACATGACTTTCTCTACTCTTGTACAAACACCTATTGCTCTATCTACTTCAATATAAACGTTATCTTATTGTAGTTACAAGAGAATACAGTAGACTTTAAGTGATAGTCAAATGTTTTGGTGGTTATGTGATGTATACATGACTTTCTCTACTCTTGTACAAACACTTATTGCTCTATCTACTTTAGGATAAACGTTATCTTATTGTAGTTACAAGGGAATACAGTAGACTTTAAGTGATAGTCAAATGTTTTGGTCGTTATGTGATGTATACATGACTTTCTCTACTCTTGTACAAACACTTATTGCTCTATCTACTTCAAGATAAACATTATCTTATTGTAGTTACAAGGGAATACAGTAGACTTTAAGTGATAGTCAAATGTTTTGGTCGTTATGTGATGTATACATGACTTTCTCTACTCTTGTACAAACACTTATTGCTCTATCTACTTCAAGATAAATATTATCTTGTTGTAGCTACAAGGGAATAAGTAGACTTTAAGTGATAGTTAAATGATTTAAACAGCTTGTTGTATTTTATGTCTTTTAAATTAAATTTTCTTCTTTAGTGCACTTTCCATAAAGAAGTGAAAATAGAGTTGACATTTCAGAACACTATTGGAAAATTCAGAAAAATAGCAAATGTTTGACTCTGCGGAAATTATATATTTGACGTAAGTTGTGTTTGAACAAGATGTACACTTTTGTGTAGTAACACTTTGTCTATGTCCTACAGTGTCTCAGTTGTACAAAGGTCATCACTATGAACAGGACTTCTGAGAACATACCCAGAAAATTTGAGAAATATATTTTATTCTTATTTTTCTCAAAAATGACTATAACAATTTTATTTAAAATGTGAGAATATAGTAGTCTTTTTGGAAAATGTTTCATGTATGAAGTAGTCTGGGATGGAGGTGGAATTTCGCTGAAAATCTTCCGGTTCCATGTCTGTTTTGACTTGTTTGTTCTCAAGTATTTGCACTGAAATCTCGATATGAAATGTTTGAGTGTAATGCTGTAATGTTGTATCCAGTTGTTGTGGTCTGAAGTGATGCAGTTATACCTAGACACTTCACATCCACTTGACCACATTATTAGCCACTCCGCTGGAATGTGATACTCCATTAGAGATCCATCAATTATATTCTTTTTGGTTTGCTCTACAACTTGCCAAGCTCTACCTAACTACCAAGTACAGATGTCCAGATTTTAACACGATCAATGTGTGGATGTTTAGCAACATTCAAATATTTTAACAATGTATCGCTATGTATACATGTACGTGACAAAATAGTAAAAAAGCCTTGCTATCCAACCCTACATACAAGACTGTTTTAAAAATATAATATACCGAATAATTTGTATTAAAATGCTATATATGTCAACCAAACGTTGGTTGACAAGGTATGGTTTATAAAAAGTTAATGGTATAAATTTATGTTCGGTTTTTCAAATTGGCGCTCCATCAAATTAGTAAAAGAATAACATTCCCTTGCGTTGATTGTGTTTGGCACAATTTTGAATAAGGTTTGTAACACCAGCTTGTTGATTAAGCAACATCATCTCCTGGTTCACAAGTCTAGCAAAATTAGATTTCTTCCCCTCTATAATATTTGAAATATCTACGCAATCTTCTCAGTTATCTGTGTGTTGATAAAATCACGTGTCGTGAGTAAATTTGTTAATATTTTCATAGTTACGTTAATTGTCTACCATTTCACGACAAGAGAACTCGTATAACACCTGTTCACACCTAATTCACATTTCCATTTTATAATGTCATTGTCTAGGACACACCATTTTCATTATCTTCCACAAAAATCAATTTTATATGCATTACGTACAAACACCTCCGTCACAGATTGGCACTCCACACAACATAAAGAATCACGTTCCCACTTACATGCCGCAAGTTTGTACTATGTATATTCCTTGATTTATTTGGTCAGGTCGCAGCTATTCGGTTAAGGATTGGCCCCGCTACTAACACACTTACTACCCAGAGTGTAATACAATCTGATTCCAACTTGCTTTGAGGGATCTATAGCGTGTAATTAAGGGTTTCAACCTTTAACTAATTACATCTGACTACTGACATTTAACTGAAATGGGATTGTCTCTACTTTGCTAGATTACTCCTTCGTTGCATTATACATGCTTCATTAGTATTTCATATGCAAGGCATTTGACGGCGCTCAAGAGCCGACTGTTATCCCAAAATTACAGAAATGAGCTTCCCACTCTCTGGCTCCTGATTCTCACTTGTCTGTGCTTCACAAACGGCAGTTCAAGTCTGTTTTAATGAACTTCGACTGATAGTATTGGCAGTAAATAGAACAAATATTGTATTCGACAATGATGTCAGATGTTTTGACATATCTATTTAGAACAGCACAATTCAAAAACAAAAACTCGCTTAAACACACAACTTGGCATAGTTCAACTTTTTCGAAAAAAGCGACATAAAGATTTTATCCCATACTACCCTTTACACAAAACATTATTAACAATGTTGATCTTTTCAAAAAGAGCTCCACTGATTTTTATTACAATACCAAATGTCTCAGATATTTTTATGACAAGTCAGATGCATATCTGGAGTTTTGTGAGAATGTCCTCAAAAGTGCTCTCCATATTGAGTAATCTTTGTGTAACTGATAAACTATAAGGGATAGACAAAATATGACTGTACAACATTTGATTATCACTTAAAGTCTACTTATTCCCTTGTAACTACAATAAGATAATGTTTATCTTGAAGTAGATAGAGCAGTATGTGTTTGTACAAGAGTAGAAAAACTCATGTATACATCACATAACGACCAAAACATTTGACTATCACTTAAAGTCTACTTATTCCCTTGTAACTACAATAAGATAATGTTTATCTTGAAGTAGATAGAACAATAAGTGCGTCTACAAGAGTAGAGAAGTCATGCATACATCAGATAACGACCAAAACATTTGACTGTCACTTAAAGTCTACTGCATTCTCTTGTAACTACAATAATATAATGTTTATCTTGAAGTAGATAGAACAATAAGTGTGTGTACAAGAGTAGAGAAGTCATGCATACATCACATAACGACCAAAACATTTGACTATCACTTAAAGTCTACTGCATTCTCTTGTGACTACAATAAGATAATGTTTATCTTGAAGTAGATAGAACAATAAGTGTGTGTACAAGAGTAGAGAAATTCATGTATACATCAGATAACGACCAAAACATTTGACTATTACTTAAAGTCTACTGCATTCTCTTGTAACTACAATAAAATAATGTTTATCTTGAAGTAGATAGAACAATAAGTGTGTGTACAAGAGTAGAGAAATTCATGTATACATCAGATAACGACCAAAACATTTTACTATTACTTAAAGTCTACTGCATTCTCTTGTAACTACAATAAGATAATGTTTATCTTGAAGTAGATAGAACAATAAGTGTGTGTACAAGAGTAGAGAAATTCATGTATACATCAGATAACGACCAAAACATTTGACTATTACTTAAAGTCTACTGCATTCTCTTGTAACTACAATAAGATAATGTTTGTCTTGAAGTAGATAGAACAATAAGTGTGTGTATAAGAGTAGAGAAGTCATGCATACATCACATAACGACCAAAACATTTGACTATCACTTAAAGTCTACTGCATTCTCTTGTAACTACAATAAGATAATGTTTATATCGATTAAGATGAAGTAGATATGATCGTTTGAAAGTTTTGATGCTGAAGAATGGCTAGAGAAAGCTGGACCTATATATTTACTGGTTTATGCTTGAGCGCCTCCCAAAGATGGCCATATATCTGACCTCGCTATTTCCATTTTAACCCTTGTGTCGCTGTATATCTTTTCGTCTGTTTCTCCTTCCAATTTCCGCGTTTTCTGCTGCTCTGCTCTCTAGAGACTACAGAGCTTTCCTTTGACATAGTCATTGTGTCTACTTGGCTCTGAGTTTACCGGGAGATATTCCCAATGTTTAATATTGTTATCTAATTATGCCTTCGCGGGTCGCATTTACAATTTTATAAATAAATTATTTATAAACAGGTTTACAATCTTGAAAGCATCTAGTTTTATGAATCTTGTTTTGTAAATAAATAATAATGAGAGAAATATGTAATGTCACATGGTAGAACCAGTGTGTGAGGTATTAAACTTAGGTTGGGTAGGATAGGTCATGGGTTCGAACTTCTTTAAGTATTTCTACAAACACTTACTCCTCGATTCACTTATGTGATTAATAATTTTAATAAAGATAGAGCTATTTTAGAATAATGTTCCCTGTAAAGGGTAGATTTTGTCAATGTTCGTGTGGCATCACTAGAAGTGGCAGTAAATGTTTTAGGTCGAATACGACACTTGCTCTGTCCTGGAAATTAAACTGTACAGATTTCACGTGAAATGAGCTACATATAGTTGTGAATTTTTTATTACAGTTACGTGGATATCCTCGCATCCCCGAGGAACCTGCTAATGCATTTGCGGAGAGTAATTATCAATCGATTGCCTTTGGCTTATGACTGGAAATTTCAATAATAAACCACGAACTGAGTTAATAGTCTTGACTTCAGCATGAGGTATGAATCAATTGTTAATTACTGCAGGATCCCTTTAGACAATAATATCGATGTTATTGTCAAAACACATCTAGTTATGTTACTAATGTAATGACGGCCGCATATTCGATCCCTGGTGGCTGTGGCTTCTTACGTAGGTTTCCCTAGTCGGTTGGGGTGATGTCTTCTATCACGGTTCTTCTCTCTCTCTCCCTCCTTTTGACTTCTTCGTTCACAAAAAGGACAAATCCGATTTGATAATGTTTATATGATACACTAGTCGACAAAAATGAATCTATTTTCTTTCATAAGAATTAAAATGACATTTTCTAGAAGTATTTTTCATTCTATTCAAATATAATTTTAGTTTTTCCCCATCGGGCCGGGGTTTTGTGTAATATTTATTTGAATTTTTGGCTCTTCTTTCTAATATGCAACGCGGCAAGTTTTGTCTAATTCCTTCACACTTTTTGATGTTTTTATATACAACCATGACTTTTAATATAATTTATTTACTTTTTAGTGCACGTTCGTGTTGGAGAGTATTCTTTTGTTATTAATTGTTTATTTATTTACTTACTGCGTAATGTAGCCACATTGAAGAATTCAGTGCAGCCAAATTATGCTTCTTTCTCCACTGAAAGCAATGCTGCCAACACTCTTACTTTTCCCGAAATTGCACTATTTAGCAGACAAAATGTATGAGCTCAGGGACTGTATCGGACTGGTTCGGCTACTGCCGCGAAGTCAAATGACACCAAGTACACTGCAAGGGGGAAATAGGTGGTCCCGGTCACGTCGTTCAACTCGAAGAATACAAAATAGGTCGGCGCAAGTATCATCATGGGCGCTGCAATTAGACTGTAGAATGTATTTGCATCCCTCCTGTTGTTGGGGCACCTCATTCGTTTCCACGTCGATCATTCTCAAGATCCAGTTGCCCTCTACGATGCGCCCACGATGAAACTTGCGTCGTCCTATTTTGTACTCGTCGATTTGAACGGAGTGACCGGGATCGCCAATTTCCCCTTTGCAAATATAATTGGTTTCATTTGACATCACGCACATTTCGCGGCAGTAGCCGAACCAGTCCGATACAGTCCATCAACTCATACACTTCCTACGGAGCACTCCATTATCGTCGTGTCGGCGGATTGTTTATGTATAAAGCAATGCATGAGTAACAAAATTTGACCAGGCGATAACAGCCTGCTCAAACCCAGTTCCTTTGCACACGGACTGCGTCACCTATGTCTGGGGAATTTTTGCAGAGGTTGGCTACAAGTTTTACATATCTTTCTCATGTTGGCTGCAACGCGAGAACCGGCTACTCGTCTGCTTGCGCATGTGTATACGTGCGCCTTTGGACTTAAATATTCTCGCGTCGCACAAAAGAAAGTTCCGAAGTTTTATAATATTCTGATGAAAATACTCACCGTGCTCATTGCTGACAGCTTCAAGATTTTAGGGGAAGAAGTCTAAGTGAGAGTTCAGAAGTGAATTTTTAAAGACACGTGGCATCCCATAGCTTTATAAGAATGCAGATCAGTCACTATGCCACGATAGTTTTCTGTTTAGAGGTTTGCAGGAAAATTGAAACATGAACTTTTGAAAGACTGTCAGGCTGCTTTTTCCAGTGGATTGAACAGTCCTTCGAAATGCTCATCACCCATTAATGACCGGATTTATGGTCCTATAAAAATTCCTTCTTTAAGTTTAGCATCACTGACTTTGGGGAATTTCTATTTCAGAAATAAGAACCCATCAGACTATTTATACATAGCTTTGACGAAATTCTTCATTGGTCTTAGCTTAATATGCAATGGAGGTAATAATATTTGCTCAGGATTCACTAAAGGGGCATATGACACATTTTTTGGCCAGGGATAAGATACTTACGTTTAGGCCATGATTTTTTAACCCATTGAGGCTTCCTATCTCTGCAGTCCCAGAGGCACAAAAACAGTAAAATTTGGTGAACCCAAAAAGTGGCAAACCAAGCAATAAAGCAATGACCTTCAAATCACCACAGATATACTGTTGATATTTTCCATATTGTATTTTCTCTAAAATTAGTTTCATGTGTTGCTATCAGTGGCATGCGCTGCAGGTATTGATGGAAGTTCATTGCCAATATATAGCAGCACAGCTTTCTTATTAACTTTAGACGAATCTATGACTAGTCGTCACTCATCTGGCCTGTGTTGAAGCCCAAGAGTTTCCATAACTGAACAAATATCACTACAAAACACAATAACATTTTCTTCAGAGAAGCAGTCCTTGAAATAACTATGGCGGCCACGATAACTACATATTCTTAGTTCTTTTTGGAGTACATTCCACCGTTTGAGTCTGGAAGTTAAACTTTCAGCTTGCTGTATAGACCGATTTAAATTCGAGTCAGGTCATTAAGGTCTTTCTAATTGGGAAAGTATGGTTCTGATAAACAGGTAATGGATTCATATGTAGGTTCATTTTTATTTTCATCTAAAGCATTTTCAGTTTCAGTTAGGTCAGAATCAGAGTTATCACCTAAGGCCGTATCCGCATATACTGGTACAGGGAACTGTTCATTGTGTAAGACAGGTCTTATTGCAGATTGCAAATTCGAATACTTAACTATATGTTTTGCTTTAGATGTGATTCCTTTAATATTTGTCAAACAGAAATAACAATCACTTAAATGATCCTTGTAAATGATCGGTGTACGATGTGTACCATTTTCCCACTAAGTCAGCAACCTAAGCGACCCACAGCATGTACTTGGTGCCCAGCTCTTATCAAAATCATCAGCCTGACAGCCAAAGTTGATTACACTTCTTTACAAGTGGGGTCAAATTTCGCTTCTGAGGCTTGAAATGAAATGTGTAGTGTTTAACGCCCGCTTTTACTACATACGGCACCGCAGGCGATGACACTGATGATATATATGAGATGAAGATGGAGCACCGGTGGAATGAGATGGCGGGGGAAACCGGAGATCCCGGAGAAAACCCGCCCAGCGCCGTGTTGTCCACCACAAATCTCACTTTGCGGTCGCCTGGGATCGAACCCGGGCCGCCTTGGTGAGAGCCAAGCGGTCTAACCACTGAGCCACGGCGCGGCCTCTGAGGCTTGAAGGTCAGCTAACAACAAATATAGCAGAAACTGTCTAAATGACTTACACACTTTCTTGGCATGATAGAAAAACAAAGCACTAAAACACTACATAGACAATACACTTCCGAAAAGAAGTCAGCTCAACACTGACACATCACAATGTCAGATGAACAGGACTGTACATGTCCAAACTTGAATGAACCTGCACAGCCTTGTTTTATGCTTCTTCAGCATAATATTACAAATAATGTCCTTATATACAGCTTGGATAAAATCGCAACATATGAGATAAAGGTTCCTATAACAGGTCAAAGAAAACGATAATATACGATTTTAAAAAGTAGCTATCGCAAAAAATTGTGTCTGATGGAAAACCTATGTCTACATATCTGAACCCACTATGAAAAAATACACCAAATTCACTAATCAGATGACTTGTGAACAAAACCATGTCGACTAGTGTAATACGATAATATTTATCTTGTAGTAGATAGAACAATAAGTATTTGTACAAGGGTAGAGAAAGTCATGTATACATCACATAACGACCAAAACATTTGACTATCACTTAGAGTCTACTGTATTCCCTTGTAAGTACAATAAGATAATGTTTATCTTGATGTAGATAGAGCAATAAATGTTTGTACAAGAGTAGAGAAAGTCATGTATACATCACATAACGACCAAAACATTTGACTATCACTTAAAGTCTACTGTATTCCCTTGTAACTACAAAAAAATAATGTTTATCTTGAAGTAGGTAGAGCAATAAGTGTTTGTACAAGAGTAGAGAAAGTCATGTATACATCCCATAACGACCAAAACATTTGACTATCACTTTAAGTCTACTGTATTCCCTTGTAACTAAAAGATAATGTTTATATTGAAGTAGATAGAGCAATAAGTGTTTATACAAGAGTAGAGAAAGTCATGTATACATCACATAACGACCAAAACATTTGACAATCGCTTAAAGTTTACTGTATTTCCTTGTAACTACAATAATATAATGTTTATCTTGAAGTAGATAGAGCAATAAGTGTTTGTACAAGAATAGATAAAGTCATGTATACATCACATAACGACCAAAACATTTGACAATCGCTTAAAGTCTACTGTATTCCCTTGTAACTACAATAATATAATGTTTATCTTGAAGTAGATAGAGCAATAAGTGTTTGTACAAGAATAGATAAAGTCATGTATACATCATATAACGACCAAAACATTTGACAATCGCTTAAAGTTTACTGTATTCCCTTGTAACTACAATAATATAATGTTTATCTTGAAGTAGATAGAGCAATAAGTGTTTGTACAAGAATACATAAAGTCATGTATACATCACATAACGACCAAAACATTTGACAATCGCTTAAAGTTTACTGTATTCCCTTGTAACTACAATAATATAATGTTCATCTTGAAGTAGATAGAGCAATAAGTGTTTGTACAAGAATAGATAAAGTCATGTATACATCACATAACGACCAAAACATTTGACAATCGCTTAAAGTTTACTGTATTCCCTTGTAACTACAATAATATAATGTTTATCTTGAAGTAGATAGAGCAATAAGTGTTTGTACAAGAATAGATAAAGTCATGTATACATCACATAACGACCAAAACATTTGACAATCGCTTAAAGTTTACTGTATTCCCTTGTAACTACAATAATATAATGTTTATCTTGAAGTAGATAGAGCAATAAGTGTTTGTACAAGAATAGATAAAGTCATGTATACATCACATAACGACCAAAACATTTGAGAATCGCTTAAAGTTTACTGTATTCCCTTGTAACTACAATAATATAATGTTTATCTTGAAGTAGATAGAGCAATAAGTGTTTGTACAAGAATAGATAAAGTCATGTATACATCACATAACGACCAAAACATTTGACTATCACTTAAAGTCTACTGTATTTCCTTGTAACTACAATAAGATAATGTTTATCTTGAAGTAGATAGAGCAATAAGTGTTTGTACAAGAATAGATAAAGTCGTGTATACATCACATAAAGACTAAAACATCTGACTATCACTTAAAGTCTACTGTATTCCCTTGTAGCTACAATAAGATAATGTTTATCTTGAAGTAAATAGAGCAATAAGTGTTTGTACAAGAGTAGAGAAAGTCATGTATACATTACATAACGACCAAAACATTCGACTATCACTTAAAGTCTACTGTATTCCCTTGTAGCTACAATAAGATAATGTTTATGTTGTATATAGAACAATGAGTGTACACGAGTAGAGAAAGCGACATGAGACTATTTTCTGGATTGATGTAATTTCTTGAGTTTATGTGGACGACAGGGTGATTGAAGCTTGAGGGTAACTCCTCATTAAAGTGACGTGCAAAGCGAATCTAGCCGTTTGTGTGGTTCACAATGATTAATAGGACGAGGGATGAGATTTCCATGTCAGGTTCGTGGTTTACCAAATTACCTATCAACTGCTAACGTGAATGTTTAGGTCTGCTCTAGTCAGGTCATGTAACACGCTTCATGCTAAGTGATAATTATCTCTAACTGCGGTCTAATTCAGTGCAACTGCATGAAACATGAAAAAAAAAAATACAAACTCTTGACTTTTTTTTCTTTGGGTTCTGTACAGCTCATTTACTAATTTCAGCAATATTTGTATCTACATGAGTATTTGTATGTCGATCTGCATATTGTTTCGTTACGAATGATGAAGGCCATGTTCTCTAGTCATATTCTAGGTGACACTACATACACTGTAGTGTACACTGGGCAGCAAAACTAATTTTTGAATGTTTCGAGCACTTCATGAGGCAATTCCTACTAATTTTGGGTTGAGAAAAACAAATATGACATTGAAAAATTGTTATTAGCTGTAGTTTCTATGATATACGCAATATGGAAGTATTACATATTAATGGAATGAGAGAAAAGCATACATTTTAATTACATACATGCTAACAATGAAAGTGCATTTGATTGTTTTAACTGGTAATTACATGCTAAGAGTTCTAAATTGCTGGAAAAATACTTCGCAGATAGTCGTGTCTGAAGAGAATCATGTGTCGTTTTTTAGCTTGGCTCTTGTGATGGAGTTCCGCAGAATCCCTATACAAAGACCAAGCATTACTTCATTCCAACGGCCCTGAGATCTTTGTTCCATAACAGAAATGTCCTGATGGAATCATCACTAACAGCTCCACAACTAGGAGGGAAAAAGTCTAGGCGGCAGTGGAGAAAATGGATCTTAAGGGACATGTTGCATCCAAGGTTACGGTATTTTTGCAGAAGCACTGTCACCAAATGCTTGTAGTTGTCATCTCTTTTGTTGCCTAAAAATCCATGAACATCATTGAAGGCTTCCCAAGCTTCCTTTCCTTTCCTCTCCAAAATCTGGTCATATGCATGATCATTTACAAGTTCTCTTATTTGTGGTCCGACAATTATGCCTTCCTTAACTTTTGCATCACTTAATTTCCAAAATTTCTCTCTGATGTTATTTGACAAGTGTGCCAACTCCCCCCCCCCCCCAGATAAATACCCCAAATTTAAAATCTTTACCTTAAAAATGAAATGTCACTTTATGTTCAAAACAAGAGCTAATCTATCTTTTTCATGGTGATTTTTTAATTCAGCAGATGGAAATACATGTAAATTCACTATTTTTAAGCCCAAATCATTAATTTTGCCCATTGTTGTCATAGCGAAATCCAACAAATTGCCCTAAATCAGTCAAAACAACAGAGACACATTTGATTTGTATTTAAACATTATTATTGTAGAAAGGAATTTACTGAAGTATTTTAGGTAAGAACTTTACGGTTAAAGCGTTGGGGATTATTAATGAGATTGAACATCGAATCAAGAGACTTTGCATATTGGGAACATTAGAGAGGATGTCTGTCGTTTAATTTAAATAATTAATTCAGGAGAGAATGTTATAATTATGTTAATTTTAATGTGTGTTTTAATTTATCCACTACTTACAGTTAGTATTGCAAAATTCGATTCTGAGATTGGACGAAAATACGTCCGAGAGCCCCTGAACGACTTTTTAGAAACTTAGATCTTCAGGATTAGACAAGAAAGTCCGCTGACCTTTACAACACCGAGTGAGGTCACTGGTTCTAAGTTGTCACTTCCCTTCATTGTTGTACCCGCTCCTACTATGTCAACTGTCTTCTTCCCATTTATGGCAATGTTTAATTGGTCATCAATGAGTGACGACTAGAAAATCGGTTACTTGCTGTTCAAGAATGGCGGTAAAGGCGAACAAAATAAAATAGAGGGCCTGAGGAAAACCACGATAAACAAAACTTGTATATGGTAAGGGGAGTTTGATTGCCATGATCAACCTACCTGACTCATGGGTTTTTTCGGGGGTTTTCCGGGTCGCCAGGTGTATGCTGGATGTAGGTTAATTACATCCCCCGAACTTCCTGTACGTTATTTTTACATCATCTCTCATCTGATAGTCTCTTTCAGGGTAGAAGTGTGGTCGGGTGTCTCGGCGTTGTATGACAGGGTGATATGCTCCTGGTAAACACTTACTCCTCCGGTCTCCGAGCTGGCCTGGTGGACTGTTTCAGGACTCTGCTGCTGAGGTGCGAGCGCTGCGCACCCTTAGCACTCGTGGTACCTCTGACGTTATTCGAGGAACCTCGGACCGAACAGCCTAGCCGCGCCCGTATGGGAGTTGTTCGGACTGGAATAGACTCGAGGGGGCAGTGTGTTCCCGACACCCGTGGGAGATCGGGTACCTCCGGCGAGGCTTCGGCCGACCGGAGGCGGTCGAGGGTTGCCTCAGCATTCCCGGGTACTGGCCTGCAGAGCTAGTAGAAGATGTGCTAGATCTCCAGCCGGCCCCACCGAAGTCAATCGGTAGTCTTCCCCTTTGGAGTTGGCGCGGGTAAGCGGGGCTTTTTAGACTCAAGGTATTGCCCCAAGGAAAGAGCCCTCTGGAGTTTTCCATCGCTAACCCGGGAGTGATAGAGGCCGGAGTCTTCGGACTTTCGGGTAGACTTCGCAATGAACTACTTCAGGACCATATTAGCATCTACTGGCATGCCGGGGAGTTTCCAATAGGTAGACTTTAGGGACCTTGCTCGCCTTATCCTCCCTCCCGGAGAGGTCCCTCTTGGACTATGGGCCCCGTACCGAATCCACTCCATAGCGTAGTCCAGTCCAGACCCTAAGTATTTCTAAGGCTATGTAATATTTAATAATAGTACCAATAAACGGCTGGAGTTTTACATTCTACTGCGCAGTAGAGCAAATATTCTATTACAAATAATATTGATACTACACATCAACATTTCCAAATAAATACGTCCTGTCAAATGGAAACTGCTCGTTGTTTGAACTCGAAACATCAAAGCTATTAAAATAGAATACTGTCACCGATCGCATTGTTCTGTTGGAGCTGCGACAAGCCAGTGCAGGGCGCGCGTGGGCAGGAAAGAAAGAGACAGAGTAGCGCGCCGAGCTGAACGCTTGCCGTGAGAAAGAAACAGACAGAGAGAAGTCTGGAAATTTACTTTGTCCTGATGCCATCTACTGCATTCTAGAACAATGCCTGTGAGCTATAATAGTGTGACAAGTGTGAGTTGTTCTGTGTGAGTGTGGACATTTGAACTGTGCCACAGTGGAGCCTCGAGTCGACCTTGAAGACTGCTGTTTGTAAATGTCACGTCGTTTTGCTGCTGCTTTAGTTTACTGCAGTAAACAGTGTGTTTGGGTTTGTTATTTGTTTAAAGTTTGAAACGCCAATGTACAGGTTACACACACAACAATGTGTACGAACAGCTTGCTATAGAACTGTATCACCGCTTTTGTTTTAAGTCGTGGACAATTGACGAATGCAGTTTATGCCATCAAAGAAGGAAGTTTTATTGAGAAAGAGTACCTAAAAGCAAAGTTATTGGCATGTCTTGGTATTTAGTTTTCTGTGATCGATAAACGAAACCTCATGGCACGAATGTTTGTACAAAGGAGGGCCTTTATTCCTGGAGCGTGATGTTTATTTCCTATCTCTGGTCCAGTAAATTGGAGAGCTGTCCCTTTCTCTAGGAACAATGGTTAGCACTTCTTGGCGCTTTATCTTTAACCGATTTACAATTTAATAGAAGATTGCAGGTTCCTTTGATTGCTCGTTAATGATCTCAGAGCGTAAAGCTGCTTGCTGCCATGCAGTCTCACAGAAAGGGACTGGCCCTAAGGGATTTAACCTGAATAATGAATGCTTCTGTTGTAGTGACATGGTTGTTTAGCGACGGCTATCTTTCTTAAGTCTGTTTGCTTCCGGACACACAGCAGTGTGCGACTTGTGTACTGCATACGGTTACAACATTTCACAACCCGCGTGTCGTCAAACACAAATTGTTAGTACAAGTGAAGTCAGAACAAGCATAAAACGCTGTATTTTTGAACATTTAAAAGGCAAGTCAGACATAATTGCTTATACACTTATTTAAGCTTCTGTAGTCAGTATACATGCCGAACATCATTTTAGTTCTTGCTAATACAGATAAATATTTCTAAAAAAAAGTAATGTTTAAGTGATAATCAAATGGTTAAGGGGTGGTCGCCATGTGATGTTTTTGAAATTCCCTTCTCTTTGTATGTCCAAGAGATAAAGAAATGAATAACGATTTTTATTTGAGAAAAATACAAGTATTGGAAAATTCAAACAAATAATAAGGAAGTAGTTAAAAGCATAGTAAAATGTGTATTGATATAATTTGTACCTTAACACATCTGCGTTTGTTGTGTAATAATATTTTGTGTACCTCTTACTATTTATCAGTTATATAAAAGTTATTCAGAATGAAGAGTACTTCCGCGCACGTTGTCATAAATTCAATATATACTTGTGTTTCATTTCTCATGATAGGGGAGATTTTAGACGCCCACGCCATCTCTAGTCTTTTGTCCTCCTACAGGAATTAGAAGACTGATAGTCTTTTGTTGTTGTTATTCTGTGGTGATTGTAGACTGGTAAAGTAAGGTGTGTCTCGTATTTTAAGGATATTGTATTTTAATTAAGATTGTTAGAGTCATTTTTCAAAAAACAAAAAGCAGCGGACTGATAGTCTTTTGTTGTTGTTATTCTGTGGTGATTGTAGACTGGTAAAGTAAGGTGTGTCTCGTATTTTAAGGATATTGTATTTTAATTAAGATTGTTAGAGTCATTTTTCAAAAAACAAAAAGCAGCGAAACATTCGATGCTAAACTTGAGGTTTAATGACAATGTAAACAAATGACGGTAAAGTTGCGCTCAAGTTTGGGTGTGCAGTGTCATCGAACGACAATAAATAGCGCACCCTTAACAAAGCAGCAAAAGCAATTTGGCTTGAATACGAACATCTGCAGACGAACCTAATGACCTTTTAAACTAATTTGAAGTCCACTGCGTGTTGCAAATACCACAGGATGAGTTACAAACTTTCACGATTATCACCAACCTCTCTTGGGGATCAATACACACAAATATTCTGAGTGGCGAGACTGGGAACATACACGTAACACGTGCTTACACAAATTACTATATTTGACGCTTTGAGACCCCCTAAATGTACAAAAGGTACACCTATGTTTGGTACAGCTTAGCTCAAAACATTCAGCATCTTCCAGAGATGCAATACCAAGGAAATCTCAACTACTGTTTACGTGGACTAGCTTTCGAAAATTATTTCCTTAAACTTGACTATAACGATATTGATTAAAGCGCATGTTTAAGATATTTCGTTGTACCATGAACTGGGAATAGTATTTGAAGATCTGTTGCTTTTGAATTAGTATTGTAATTGTAATACATAATTCGTAAACAAAAACTTAATATAAGAAGAAATATGGACTTGCTTAGAACACACAATTTAAGTGTCGTTTCCTGTAGCATTGGACATTTCCGAATAATTGTTAATTTCAATTGTCGATATTCAGTTGTCCCCTACTTGCGTAAGGTGCAGTGCTAAGGCGTTTTAAGGCCCCCTACCTTGTCAAACTCAACTCAGTGGTACCAACATTTTGAAAACGTTTTGCTATAAAGTGTATGTTAAAATGGAATAATTTTCTTGTTCTTTTGCATTCTTGATAACAGTCAAATTAAATAGAAAGTTTGGTAAAATAAGACGTGAAGCTTTCCTGCCGACGAATATGTTCGAGATCTTCTCTGGAAACAAGCCAGGTGAAAAGACGATTAGAGCGTACATCTCTCCCATCATCAGGATATTTTAGGAAATTTTATAAGCAGAAATGTATCACTGGATATAACACATATCAACAAAGACAAAACACTATCAATACTCGCATCACTGAACAAAAGACTGTTTTTAGTAAATTAAAGGTCAGGTGAGGAGATGGCGTAAGTAGGTCAAAGAAACATAACAACTTAACTTGATTGTCAAATTATATAGATCTGCGCTTCTTAGCTTGTTCACTTCATCTCCTCTTGGGAACCGGCTTTAAAATGGAAATCCGTCGATTTAAGAAGTACAGATCTCTACAACTTCACAATCAAGTTAAGTTAGTTACGTTTCTTTGAGCCAGTTAATTTTCTATACTCACGCCATCTCCTGACCTGACATTTAATTTATGAAAACATTGATGCGAGTATTGATAGTGTTTTGTCTTTGTTTATATTTGTATTATATCCAGTGATACATTTATGGTTATAACATTTCCTAAAATATCCTGATGATGGTAGAGATGTACGCTCGTGGCTTGCTTCCCGAGAACGTCTCGAACCGACAAGAAGCTGAGTTTCTAAAAGCACCAATTTTGATTGCAGTGATAATGATGTTAATGTTAAATGTGGTGACCTTTGATGGAAATAATTAATTGTGTTTGTCATTTTTCTTTAGGTTATAAACAAGCACAGTGAAGCTGCGGGCTTTGTACCTGCATCAGTAATTACATTACCTTCTCTTTGATTTAAGTCCACATAAAAGCTCCGGTTGCACGTTTTATTACATTTTCATACTCCACCCCTCCATTTTGTGGCTTTACATTATCGACCTTTGACGTCGTCGTCGTGTATGTACTTTTTACATAAAAGTAACGTGTTACATTGTGCAGTCGCTACTCTTACGTGTATCGCATTCTAATCAAAATGTCAGTACGAGAATTCTTTACAAATATACATCCTTCCATTTATAAAGAAACATTTTATAAACATTCTCTCTCTGAAACATTTTCAACTATGTGACACAATATTTTCAATATTTCTTTACTCCAAACTAGTATTTTCCTAAAGTATTTAAAGCAATGCCCTAGTGATTTAGGTTAAATGACCATATTCAAGCTTTACGCGTCTACAATCGCTGAAATTGTTTTGGTGTAATTCATACGTATACGTTATTTGCTTGGTATTTAACAGTTATATGAAATTATTCTAAATAAAAGTAAATGCAGACTATTCCCAAATAGTAATCATTATATCAAACATGTGCTATTTTAATCGCCATTGTAATTTTTTACAAAAGCCAACAACTTCCTTGTAAAGAGAAGTCTGAGGTGGAATAATTGTTGTGAAAAATTTTCTTGTACTATTTTTGGAAGATATTGAAATAATACAAAATTTCATTTATGGATTTTCTGTTTAATAAACACACAAAGTTTCCCTTTCTAAGATAATTTTTTGTTGATAGACTGTCAAACGTAGCAATTAGAAGTGTTTTCACCCACGCAATGATTGCTCTTATCGTAGAAAAGTACCAACAACAGGAAAAACAAAACATGAAAAAAATGAAACACGTTTACATTTGGCAGTCACCTTCTAATGTTTTGGGAGTTGATTGATATGTAGATTTCTTTATTCTAATAGTTTGTTAGTCATCATACTTTATAAATTATTTGTTCACCCATAAATTAATTTGACTAGACAACATATTCGCAGTTGGAGCATTGACTGACGGACAACTTACGAATTTATTGGACAACAGTTAGACGTGAGAAAGTTTTGTTGTCATAAACTGACTACCGATCAAATACAACAACGTATTGATTTCTACAGAAAAACTCTGGAACAATTCCAAGGTGACACTTCAAATTTTGTTTGGAATATCGTTACTGTTGATTTATTGTTATGTTCCTTAAGACAAAAGTCAATCGACTTTCAAACATAACCTAAGTCTAAAAAAGTGTGAAAAATTAACAATGTTAGTAGGAATATGGTTATTGTATTGATATTATAGTATTAAAAGATACACGGAGTAATTGCTACATGCGAGGGTCGTTTGATAAGTGTGGTAAATTTCCATGAAGGCATGGAAATCTTTTGTTACAACTTTGTGGGTGTTAAGATTGATTATACAAAAGAGTGTACTCAAAACTTTAATGTTGACAGCCATCTGAACTGGCCAGTGTGACAACTGTAACTGAAAATGGAAATAACATAGTTTGGTGTTGTTATTAAACATTTTCATTTGAAGGACTGGACAGCCGCACAGTCAAAACTGAATTGCATGTAGTTTACGTGGTCTCTGCACCAATATTGAAGACCATTTACTTTTGGATCAATAAATTTGAACATGGTCGTAGAAGTACCGAAGATGAATCGCGCTCTGGTTGCCTAATTGAGGTCACTACATAGGACACCATTGAAAAAATCTACGATCTGGTTTTAGAAGACCGTTGAATAAAAATCCGTGAGATTTCTGAGGCTGTAGGAAGCTCAACTGAACGAGTGCACAATATCCTGCATGTAAAATTGGCAATGAACACGCTGTGTGCAAGATGGGTGCCGCCATTGTTCACAGTCAACCAAAAGCGCATCCTGAAGAACACTTCTACCGAGTGTCTGACGATGTTTAATCGCAATTTGTACCAATTTGTGACCGTGGATGAAACTTGGATCTATCATTACACTTCAGAGTCAAAACAATAGACAAATGCTGGTGAAAGTGCACCAAAGAAGGCAAGGACTAGTTTGGCAGCTGGTAAAATGATGGCCACCGTTTTTTGGGATTATCAAGGAATAATTCTCATAGACTACTTGGAAAAAGGGAGAACCATAACTGAAGCCTATTAAGCTTCATTGTTGGATTGTTTGCAACATGAGTTGACTGAATAGAGACCAAAACTGGAATGCAAAAAGTGCTCTTTCACTAGAATTGTGCATCATCATACACATAAACAGTTGCAATGGCGAAAGTACATGAGTTGGGCTTTGAATTGATTCCTCATCCACCTTGTTCACCAGACTTAGCCGCAAGTAACTTCTTCCTCTTCCCAAACTTGAAAATTTGGCAAGAAGTGGTAGTCACTGTCAACGAGTATTTTGCAGACCTTTAAGGAAACTATTTTTCCGACGGGATGAAAAAGCTGGACCTAAAGACTATGTCGAGAAATAATTTGAGATGTTCATGGAAGAAAACATTTTTGGGTTTTTAGCAGACTTATGAAACGACCCTCGTACATGTCTGTACACCGCAAACATTTTAAAACGTTTTTGAAAATTGCACAAAGTAAAAATAATGTTACATAAGTAAATACGTACAACAAAACTAACAATTAAGTAGTACCGTACAGCTCTGATATAGCATCTTCTGATCCTTTTTGTTAGGAAAATTAAAAATAAAATCCATTGAGTAGCGTTTTTCTGTCGAATAAAGCAGTGGAACATTATTAAACCCTGGTTTGTAACGTTCCTTCGAGAGAGGATTGGTATAGAGAATGTATGAAAAACAATAATATATGTTTTATTTTCAAAACTTAATGCTGCAATACTCGTACCTGATGTTAAACGTTGTCTATGTATATAGGTTATTCAGTTATTGTTTGCGTGAATGTAAGAGCAACAAGGAAGTGTAATTGGTAGCTAAGAGTTTAGAAACAGTCAATATGTTTTGGCTTTATTTTAGATACCTTTCTATGATATTGCCAGAAGGGTACAAAGCGGTGAAATAATAATTGATATCTTGGAAATAGCTAATAATAAAAATTATATAATAATGCTGTGACAATTAGAATGAATGTCATATTTTTGGAATATGTTGAAATTATATGCATTTAAGGAAGTTTTGGTTTTTGAGTTGCAGGAAGACTCGACCCAAGAAGGTAGGTTCCACGCACTCCCTGAGCGGAATAATCTATAAGATGCTGCTGCTGCTGACATAAATTGAAAGCCAAGGGAAATTGTATTTGAAGCAGAGTATAGATTACTGATTGTTTGTCACGTCCCTGTAGACCAGCGCTCCCTACAGGGACGACATCTTCAATATCACAGAGTAAAGTTATTGAAAACAGAGTATCGCTGATGTTTTAACATATTTTATATTGTATTTATAATATCTCAGAGAAACCACTACACTTTACGTGGAACATTTTTGGAAGCTTTTGATTTTATGAAAAATATTTACAGCTTTCAGCAAAAATTCAAAATGTGTAAATATTTTTTATTACAAATGAAATCCTCTTCGTTCTCAATGAGGGACAAAATATTACTACATAACAAATGTAAATCTTACTAAAGTATACTTTTTATGACGAGATAACCATTTCGGAATGCTATTATTTTAAATTTTGTAATACTTATATTTTTTCAAATGGAATGTCACTACTCTTTTCGTTTGTTCCTTGGAGATATAAAGCTTGCAGTTTGTGGAATTAGTATTCTGTTTGATTCGCTTGTAGCTTTAAGTGTCCCCATTTCATTATTCTTGTTCCCAAACATCCCACAAGACCCAGAGCAAGCGCAAAAGAAGACGAAGGGGAAATGAGAAGTTACCAGAAAGAGCTTTATTGCACTTGTGTCTCGTTTTACGATGTGTCGATGTTCATAACGGTTTTTGTTTTCCTGCAAAATATTATGACATGCTGCCCGAACGACGTAACGTATGGAGGTCGACCTTCCTGACCATTCCTACATCTCTGCGTTGTATGACAGTGAATTTGCTCGTTCAAGAGGTCCTGAGTTCGAATCTCGGTCATGGTCAACTACCTGGATACGGTTTTCCGGGGGATTTTACCTTATCCTTAAAGACGAATGTCGCGTAGCTCTAAGCTCCATGGATTCTGGACACATTTGAGCATCATTTCACCCATTTCATTCACCGTCCGTTATGACTTAACGTCGGAGGACGTAAAATTACAACAAAAACACCAAAAAAGGAAAAAAGCAGGAGATTCGCTTTAAAACACATTCTCAATCTGATACAGGTTTGAACCACAACCTTGAGGTTACCGTCACACTGTCAAGAAAAGACGTTATATTCCCAGAGTTCGTTCAATAATCCAGCAAGACGCGTGTAGCTTGTAGCTTAGGCAGTAGTAGCATGGCTGCCGTAAATTCAAGAGCTACCTAGTTTGAATCTCATTAGGGTTTTCCCTTATCCTAAAAGACAAATGTCTAGTAACTCTTAAATCAGTTGAAGGTGACAGAAGACACTGTGGCGATCAGTTTGTAAATGTAACCCTTTCACTTGTCAAAAAGACGACACAATTCTCACATCTCTAGTTAAAATTGTTGTGCATCTAGTGGGCGTGTGCAAGCCCCTCTCTGTATACTATGTCCAACGTCACTCCACTTCCACATGCGCTTGGACTGACAGTTCTGTTACCGCTTCGTTAAGTATAATATTAATATAAATTTTCGACACTAAAGGTACATTTTTCTAAGTATCACGCAGCATGAAAATTAACTGCTACTTACGTCAATTGCATTCCTCTAATCTGAGCTGGAAATTGTCAGGTTCGACGTCTCCGTGTCGCTCGATTCATCATCCCCTAGATGTATCACACTGTGATAGAGGACATAGTCCATCACAATAATGCTATTCGGTTGTAATTTGGGGAGAATCTTTTCAAACCAGGATTTGAAAACGTCGCCATTCATTTCTTCATGATAGTTTCTCGTTGTTTTGGAGACGAACACAAGCTCGCCACCCTCGACAACGTCATCATCACTTCCTATGTGCAAAACTATAAGACGCTTACCCCTCCCCTTAGGATTTCTAAGTCCTGCACTTAAACCAGATCCAAATGCATGTTTTTTTTTTTATTTCACTGTGCTATCAGTCCATACTTTCGGGTGTTCCTCGTTAAGCCACGTCTCGTCTAAATAATAAACTTTCCGCGTTTTACGCAGTTTATTTTTACTGAGAAAATCTCTTTGCCATAAAATAGTATCATCTCTGTCCACAATGATATTCTGTCTTTTTCTGTTTACAAATTAAAACCAATTTCCAGCATCAGTTTGTGGAGCAAAAATCGTTTGAAGTCCGGAAGCTATTTTGCAATCTATTTACTATTTTGTTGATTCATACTTTATCATCATTTTTATCAGGCATTGATACTAAAATTGCACGATTCTTTCAGTTATGATACGTTTTGTTGTGATTTTCCCTAAAGGCTACTTGTAAGAAAGTTTGTAAGGGTAGAGAAGCCTATATATCGACCTTTGTATACATTTAGATAGGCTGTAGGATAATATTAGAGCTTTGTAACGGAATAAAACAGCGAAATTGGTAGCATGTTTGAGCAAAGCGAGCACAAAGAGTTTTACCTTCCCTTTCCCCTAAGGCTGAGAACAAAACATTGCTGCTGCAAATTAGCACACAAACTACGCCTCTTGTTATGGAAAAAATTATCATACATTAGAGCAATAATGACTAATGCCCGATGGTCATAAATTTATACGGCTTTGTGTACTTCACCTGACCTTTAGTTATTCGCTTTTATATATAATAAATCCTATTTTAATAAACATAAATGTTACAATTTCTTGTAGGTACATGAGAACACAGTAAACATCAGGTAATAGCGACATATTTAAAGAACTGGATGCTGTGGGATGTCTCTGAAATTCTGTTCTCTTTGTATGACAAAGAGATAAAAGCTTAATAGAGAATTTTGTGCTATATTATCTTATCTTGACAATGTATTGTTGCCTCACATTCAATAATCAGGAACGCGTTCGGCAGGATGGCGGTTCCGCAAGCCACTGTAATGACACTTGGGGGTCTCCTCGCAACTCATCCTTCCTTCTGGGGATGTCCACTTGAGGCATAGGTACAAAATATCGCGGAATGCCCGTCGTAAAATCCTATCATATCCTATCCAGAACGTTCCATTCACGTAATTCGAGAGTTTGTTTTCCGCTGAAGGGAGCTCAAAATCTAGCCTAGCGATTAGTTTAGTTGTGTAGTTATGAGTAAGTCGAGCAGGCAGCGTAATGTTAAGGTGAAGAGTTAATTGGAAATTGGCAAACAGTATCAGTCTGTAAACAATGGGTTTAGTGAGCGTCGAGAAGCTACAAGTAGCGCGAGTTGTTGTTTCAACTAAGACCGTGATTGTAAGTAATGATTCATTTATTGTTGTCATACTTTAAGTTCAGGGCCTGTATTACCTTTGTTTTACTTTAATATTCAAGAGTTCCTCGTGTTGCAAGACTCCCTAACATCGTTCACATACATCTACCCTTTGTGTCTCCTCTTACCTACTATTATATAAACAAACAAACAAATGGTCATATAGCATCATTATCTCTAAAACGTTAAATGTTTGAGATTCTCACAACAAGGCTATCTGATATCTCAGTGTTCCGGGAATGCGCTAATTTACTGAATGTTTCTAGTTAATTGGTGAGACGTTACAGCAAACAGAAATGTGCAGAGAAATCACTCACTCACATTGGCGAAATATCTTGTATATATAACAACGGAATAATGAAGTAACATTAATGTATAGAGGAACTGGT
>CM060953.1:1557178-1734649 GCA_030765055.1 Mantis religiosa | reverse complement strand
TTCAGTAAGACTTGATGATGATTTTTCACAAAGTTTAATGTCCATACTAATTTAAAGTACAAAAACATAATTTTTCAACTTTGCACCGTTTTTTGGTCAAATTTTACAAATGCATCACCTTAAGGTAGACTACGTTGTACAGAAAAAGTTAGTCAACAGAAATTAAAGTTAAAAAAGTGTTTAACCTAACAAAAATGGTAAAAAGCTCTTTAACAAAAGAAATAGTTAAAACGGCCAAAAGGGACAAAAAATAAATTGTTTATGATACAAATGGGAAAAGGAGAGCAGGATAGTGAAAGCGAGTGTACTAATTACTGCGAACAGAATAAAATTACTTTGAACACAAGTGACATAAAGCATTTTTAAACTACTAAATATATATAGATATATTGTAGATAAGAAATAGTTTCTTTCACCTAAGGAAGCTCAACGTGCTCTGATGTTCATTTATTGCCTTACCTAGCATCAGTGTTGGCAACATGGCGATACATTCTATTTAAACTCTTACATAACGCAGGAAATGAAAGTAATGTAATAACACTTTAATGTATTAATAGATTAAAACCTTCACAAACAAGATTTTAAGTTATTAACGGGTTACAAGTTTCACTAAATCTAATATTCTTTTGAGGAAATTGTAATGTATATACTACAATTACTGAAATTTGAAATACTTATTCCTTGTGTAGACTAAGTGGGAATTAAAGTGTTAGTTACACTATTTATTATAGGCTTATTAGTTGAATTTGAAAGAATCTTTGAAGCAATTTTCTTCTTAATAAGACCTGAAGCTTTTCTGGCAACGAATATGTTGGAGATTATCTTGGGAAACAAGTCAAGTGAAAAGACGATTAGAAATCGACGTTTTGCGAGCGTACATCTCTCCCATCATCAGAATATTTTAAAAAATGTTATAACAACAAATGTATCACTGGATATAACACAAATATAAACAAATACAAAACACTATCAATACTCGCATAACTGAACAAAAGAATGTTTTCTGTAAATTATATGCCAGGTCAGGAGATGGCGTGAGTATAGAAAATTAATTAGTTCAAAGAAACATAACTACTTACTCTTTAAGCCGACGGATGTCCACTTTAAGGACGGTTTCCAAGAGGAGCTGAACTGAAATATTGCATCATGATTAAGCGTGCTCCTCTCGGAGGAAGTGGCCAAAGTCTCCTTATCTCTCCGCTCCCAGTAACTGTTCCGTCGTATGCTCTGCCAGTACAGAATTCTCAGGTTGCATTAAACGAACTTAAATTGGACTTGCAAGTTCCGGGAGTGTATCGCATTCCCTGTGAGTGTGGCACACCGTCGCTACCGAATAAACGAACATGAACGGAGCCTTTGGCAACGGTAGAAGATTTCCAATCGCCATGGCGTTTAATTGTACTCAAATCTGCCAGAAGTTGTTCTGAAACTAAAGTTGCGAACATTGAAGTCCAAAACGTCATCTGTCTAAAGGGATTTTTCCTCAACTTCCTAGAGCTATTAATAGCGCTCGTCGTGAAAGCTCAAGAATGCTTTATATCTTCTATAACTTCAAATCACTATTCACTTCCCTGTTCGTACATTCTCATCCTTTAGCTCCAAGGAAATCTGACTGCCTTTGTCACCAACAAGCGGTAGGAATCTGGCAGTATAAATATCGGATGAACGCGGACACATTCATTTGTAAAAATTAAAAAAGAATTATAAATATGATGTTTCACTTTCACATTACTTCCTCTACTCATGTACAAACTATTGTTATCCAGGACATAACAACGGATGACTTCGTTTTGACAAAAGACTGATTTCGATAAGTGCAATCAAACTGAAAAATTCAATATAAACCACGGATCAATGGAGCAAGATAAGGGACTGGCCTCAATTGGATGGTATGGGTCTCAGAAACATGTAGTTCCAGCAAGATGGTGGCACATGTCATTCTCCTCTCAAATAATCAATCGTTTGGTAGAGAAGTTCAGAAGTCTCAACACTTCCCTTAGTAATAATGTGCAATTATATGATTTAACGCTGTTGGATTACTTCTTGTGAGGTTAAGTTAAATCTCGAGTTTATGTCAACAATCCAGAAATAGAAAATGATCTTATCAATAACATTACGCGTGTTATTAGTGAAGTTGGACCTCATTTACGTTCTTCTGTCATTAATATTGGGTCACCCGTGTACGTGCAACCCAACGAAGTCACGGCGGTCACTTAACTCAAGTTCTGTTCCAAAATATAAAAAAGAAAGAAACCTCTATCATTCATAGATGGTGTTTTAGGACACACTTGTTCAAAGACTATCTATAACATTTTGTCTTGTGTTCGTTATCGTATTTCACTGAATACCCAATACAAAACTGTGGGCGTTACATTCAAATGTATTTACAATTTTGATTTGAGTTTGTACTGCAGCAGATTTATGTTTTAAAGGATCAATAGTTAAATCTGCCGAGTGCATGTTTTCAGTTAAACAACATCGTGGGAATGAGTTCAGCTGGTTAACTTGTTGAACGTGCTCCTGAATCTGCAGGCACAGCCAGTTGTGTTAATATATGCGGAGAGTCGCCAGCCGGCACTTGTTTTAATGTTCTTCCTGTCCGAGATGGCGCTGCTGACAAAACGACATTTCTGCAAACACCGTCCCTCAGATATAACTAAAAATATCTCATGTTCTCCACTCTTAAACGCTTACTCCTATATTTACTTTGTGATAAGGTAAACTATATCTTATTGTAGTTACAAGGGAATACAGTAGACTTTAAGTGATAGTCAAATGTTTTGGTCGTCATGTGATGTATAAATGGCTTTCTCTACTCTTGTGCAAACACCTATTGGTTTACCTACTTCAAGATAAACATTGTCTTATTGTAGTTACAAGGGAATACAGTAGACTTTAAGTGATAGTCAAATGTTTTGGTCGTTATGTGATGTATAAATGGCTTTCTCTACTCTTGTACAAACACTTATTGGTTTACCTACTTCAAGATAAACATTGTCTTATTGTAGTTACAAGGGAATACAGTAGACTTTAAGTGATAGTCAAATGTTTTGGTCGTTATGTGATGTATAAATGGCTTTCTCTACTCTTGTACAAACACTTATTGGTTTACCTACTTCAACATAAACATTGTCTTATTGTAGTTACAAGGGAATACAGTAGACTTTAAGTGATAGTCAAATGTTTTGGTCGTTATGTGATGTATACATGACTTTCTCTACTCTTGTACAAACACTTATTGCAAACACTTCAAGATAAACATTATCTTATTGTAGTTACAAGAGAATACAGTAGACTTTAAGTGATAGTCAAATGTTTTGGTCGTTATGTGATGTATGCATGACTTTCTCTACTCTTGTACAAACACTTATTGCTCTATCTACTTCATGATAAACATTATCTTATTGTAATTACAAGGGAACACAGTAGACTTTAAGTGATAGTCAAATGTTTTGGTCGTTATGTGATGTATACATGACTTTCTCTACTCTTGTACAAACACTTATTGCTCTATCTACTTCAAGATAAACATTATCTTATTGTAGTTACAAGGGAATACAGTAGACTTTAAGTGATAGTCAAGTGTTTTGGTCGTTATGTGATGTATACATGACTTTCTCTACTCTTGTACAAACACTTATTGCTCTATCTACTTCAAGATAAACATTATCTTATTGTAGTTACAAGGGAATACAGTAGACTTTAAGTGATAGTCAAGTGTTTTGGTCGTTATGTGATGTATACATGACTTTCTCTACTCTTGTACAAACACTTATTGCTCTATCTACTTCAAGATAAACATTATCTTATTGTAGTTACAAGGGAATACAGTAGACTTTAAGTGATAGTCAAATGTTTTGGTCGTTATGTGATGTATACATGACTTTCTCTACTCTTGTACAAACACTTATTGCTCTATCTACTTCAAGATAAACATTATCTTATTGTAGTTACAAGGGAATACAGTAGACTTTAAGTGATAGTCAAATGTTTTGGTTTAATGTGATTATTTTTGAAATTCCATTTTCTTTGTTTAACAAAGAGATATAAAGTGAAGAATGATTTCCTATTTGACAAAAAGGTGGAGGAATTGGAAAATTCAAAGAAATAACAAGGAGTATCTCGCAAATGCTTCACTTCACACAAAAGTGTTTGGCGAAATTGCGTGTGTTTATCAAGATGCACATTTTTCTACAACATGATTCGCCTATCTTTGCAGTTTACCTGTCGTACAAAAGTTACTGATAATATGAGCAATTCTGAGAACTTCATTACAAGATTCAAGATGTTTTTTAAATTATGATATTTTTATCAAGATCATTAGAGCCACTTTCGAGAATATCAGAAGCCTCAAAAAAATGTTATATGTAGAGTTGTTTGGGGTGACGCATTTTCTTAAAATTCTTTGTTTTGATTATTTTGAAGATGCGTAAAAAGCAACTCGTGACCGAATTTGGAACTGCAGACGTTTCTTAAGTGAGGCAGGCACCCTACCCTCTACGCTACAGAGGCGGGCAATATTTATCTCGATTAACGTGAAGTGATAGAGGAATAAATGTTTGTAGAAGAGTAGAAAAAGTCATGTGAGTGCAAATTGTCAGAATTATTAGCTCTAAAGCTTATTTAATTATTTATTTATATATTTCGGTATAAATAAAAGGTGATTAAATTGAAGCTATGACTACGAAAATTTGTGCACCGCACTGTTTTCCGCGTACCCTGAGATAAAGGGTTTTACTTGTAACGTTAGTCTTTATTTGGACTGAAAATGCGTTTGTTTTCTGATCTGACTATTAGTAGGCCATATAATGACAATATCAAAATGATGAACGGTTGCTAGGGGAAGAAAATCAGTAAGCTTCATAGATATATGTTCTGTAAACTTGTTTCGTGAGGATAAAAAATCTCGCGGTGAATATAAAAGTTTGGTAACGGAAGAGGAGGAGATATTCTGTAATCGTGTTAGCGATGAGTGGACATGCAGGAGTGACGAACTTTATGTAATGAACGGAAACTATTAAGGATATGTTGGAGGTAACCTGCAATGATTGACTAGGAAAGAAGGTTCATGTAAAATGTAATCCAGATTATACAATTAAATTATATATTACGAAATTGGACTTATCCAAAATTGTAATTATTTCACTTGAAACGACACCTGAAAACGAGCGATCTCATGACTCAATCATCAACGAAGAAATACCGCTACACACTGTAACCTAGTCTTTGGCTGTATGACCTTTTTAACAAAAGTACTGTACTGAGTCAGGCTGGTGAGTGTATTTTAAGAAACTCTTAATTATTTCATATGTATTCAGTTTTTTGTAATTGATTGGTTTCCGTTTGCAGCATATCAGCGCAGCAAAACGTAAAAATAATAACGATAACAAATTTAAAGAACTAATTATAAATGTATTTTAATGTACATTCACATTTAATATTTATATATTAATTAATTTGGTATACGATGTAAAGATACGAGATATTTGAGGTTTATCCCAGTTCTCACAAACAACAAAAGCCGGAGGATGGATCATCTGTTTCTAAAACATATAAAAATTTCAAATAAGTCATCTAATGGTTTCAAACTGCAATAGAATTTATATAAAATATCATCCGTAGTCGAGTAGTGTTTTAAATAATTCCCTTCCGAAGGAAACCATGCTGCAGTGCGATCCATATAAAGCTGAACCATTCAATAGACCATAATTTCCCTTTGAAAGTTCGTAGAATGTAGAAATTTGTATTAATGATCTCAGTGGCTCATATGTTCGCAGAAGGCTATTGAATTCTCCAAACAAATCGTTGCGTCGATTGAGCCAGGAATCAGGGCATTCATATGGAACGTGTCAAAGAGCTGCGACCTTACACAGTGCATATGGTGATTATGATAAACGAATCAGTTACTTTAGTTAATTGATGGAAATTAATCATTTCTTCACACTAACCGTATATAGGCTAAGGCCTTTGATAAATAGAGTCAACATGAAAAATTCAATGCCATGAAGAGATCCGTGGTTCAAATCCCAGCCATGGCATTGAATTTTTCATGTTGACTCTATTTATCAAAGGAGACGGTTACTGTCGATGGTTTCAAGGAACTCCTATTCCACGTCCAGACATTCTCTCCATAACGAGGTTTACAGATGAGGCTCGGTTTCATCTGTCTCACAAAACAACAGATATTGGGCTGCTGTGATCCACGAAACCCCACTGCATGATGAAAAGGTTGCAGTATGGTGTGCAGTGTTCGCTTCTAGGATCAATGGTGCCATTTTCTTTTATACAACTGTAGACTTTGAAGTTTATATGGGTATCTTCAAGACATTTTTGGAGCAGATGGATGATACTGAATTGAGAGAAGATTATTTCCAGCAAGATGGAGCCTCTTGCCATACATCTAATGACACCAGAGAACCAGTTTCTTTGATAATCAAATAATCTCAAAAGGTCTGTGGCCCCCACATCCCCTGATCTAACCTCACCGGATTTTTTCTTGTGGAGGTATCTAAAAAATAAACTGTACAAGAATAGGCCACGGGCAATTGATGAGCTGAAGGAATCCATTCGAACCGAAATAAGTAACATTGGCGAGGATACTCTCCGTAAAACTTTAGAGAATATGGTGAGACGAGTACAAACATGTATAGATGCTGGTGGAGGACACTTCCAACATTTTCTCTGAGATGTAAACAGTGTACTGTAATCTCGCAATTGTGTATTATATTCTCCCAAAGTTGTACGTGTGTCCTATTATTGGTTCAAAAGTTATGGCCTATTGAAATGGTTCAGGTTTATATGGATCGCACTGTATTTTCGCCCGAAACAATTCATTGCCGTCCATAGGACTTGAACCCATGACATTGGGAATCAGAGTGTATCATGTTAACTCTAGACTACACTGTCGACACTGACATTTGACTACTTTGTTAACAAACTAAGTTATAGACAAAGTGTCCTAGCATAGAGAGAAATAAGAAATGTTAGTTAATTGATTTGTAATGTTAGGTGTGCACAAACTCAGTAGAAGTTTGATAGCTGCATACATACCAAACCAAATTCGAGGACATTTATGTGGAGTCAAAGCCTTCTTAACAATTGCGCTCGTTTATAACTGCAGTGCGTTTTTATTCAAATACAATAACTTTGTAAATCATTTTTAGTATTTTATTGGAGATAGAATAGATTCGGCTCTACGACTACTTTAGATCTATTGTATCTCTATTATGTCTCAAGTGGGGCACACTTGGGAGAAAGGATGTAGTCAGACTCCCTACTATTGACCAATTGGAAACTCCCTGACAGGACAGTACAGCCGGACTGTGGTCCTGAAACGGCCCAGCATGTCGACTCTACGACTACTTTAGATCTATTGTATCTCTATTATGTCTCAAGTGGGGCACACTTGGGAGAAAGGATGTAGTCAGACTCCCTACTATTGACCAATTGGAAACTCCCTGACAGGACACTACAGCCGGACTGTGGTCCTGAAACGGTCCAGCATGCCGACTCTACGACTACTTTAGATCTATTGTATCTATATTATGTCTCAAGTGGGGCATACTTGGGAGAAAGGATGTAGTCAGACTCCCTACTATTGACCAATTGGAAACTCCCTGACAGGACAGTACAGCCGGACTGTGGTCCTGAAACGGCCCAGCATGTCGACTCTACGACTACTTTAGATCTATTGTATCTATATTATGTCTCAAGTGGGGCATACTTGGGAGAAAGGATGTAGTCAGACTCCCTACTATTGACCAATTGGAAACTCCCTGACAGGACAGTACAGCCGGACTGTGGTCCTGAAACGGCCCAGCATGCCGACTCTACGACTACTTTAGATCTATTGTATCTATATTATGTCTCAAGTGGGGCAAACTTGGGAGAAAGGATGTAGTGAGCGGCAGACCCAAGTCAGACTCCCTACTATTGACCAATTGGAAACTCCCTGACAGGACAGTACAGCCGGACTGTGGTCCTGAAACGGCCCAGCATGCCGACTCTACGACTACTTTAGATCTATTGTATCTATATTATGTCTCAAGTGGGGCAAACTTGGGAGAAAGGATGTAGTGAGCGGCAGACCCAAGTCAGACTCCCTACTATTGACCAATTGGAAACTCCCTGACAGGACAGTACAGCCGGACTGTGGTCCTGAAACGGCCCAGCATGCCGACTCTACGACTACTTTAGATCTATTGTATCTATATTATGTCTCAAGTGGGGCATACTTGGGAGAAAGGATGTAGTCAGACTCCCTACTATTGACCAATTGGAAACTCCCTGACAGGACAGTACAGCCGGACTGTGGTCCTGAAACGGCCCAGCATGCCGACTCTACGACTACTTTAGATCTATTGTATCTATATTATGTCTCAAGTGGGGCAAACTTGGGAGAAAGGATGTAGTGAGCGGCAGACCCAAGTAAGACTCCCTACTATTGACCAATTGGAAACTCCCTGACAGGACAGTACAGCCGGACTGTGGTCCTGAAACGGCCCAGCATGTCGACTCTACGACTACTTTAGATCTATTGTATCTATATTATGTCTCAAGTGGGGCATACTTGGGAGAAAGGATGTAGTCAGACTCCCTACTATTGACCAATTGGAAACTCCCTGACAGGACAGTACAGCCGGACTGTGGTCCTGAAACGGCCCAGCATGCCGACTCTACGACTACTTTAGATCTATTGTATCTCTATTATGTCTCAAGTGGGGCATACTTGGGAGAAAGGATGTAGTGAGCGGCAGACCCAAGTCAGACTCCCTACTATTGACCAATTGGAAACTCCCTGACAGGACAGTACAGCCGGACTGTGGTCCTGAAACGGCCCAGCATGCCGACTCTACGACTACTTTAGATCTATTGTATCTCTATTATGTCTCAAGTGGGGCACACTTGGGAGAAAGGATGTAGTGAGCGGCAGACCCAAGTCAGACTCCCTACTATTGACCAATTGGAAACTCCCTGACAGGACAGTACAGCCGGACTGTGGTCCTGAAACGGCCCAGCATGTCGACTCTACGACTACTTTAGATCTATTGTATCTATATTATGTCTCAAGTGGGGCATACTTGGGAGAAAGGATGTAGTGAGCGGCAGACCCAAGTCAGACTCCCTACTATTGACCAATTGGAAACTCCCTGACAGGACAGTACAGCCGGACTGTGGTCCTGAAACGGCCCAGCGTGCCGACTCTACGACTACCTTAGATCTATTGTATCTCTATTATGTCTCAAGTGGGGCAAACTTGGGAGAAAGGATGTAGTGAGCGGCAGACCCAAGTCAGACTCCCTACTATTGACCAATTGGAAACTCCCTGACAGGACAGTACAGCCGGACTGTGGTCCTGAAACGGCCCAGCATGCCGACTCTACGACTACTTTAGATCTATTGTATCTCTATTATGTCTCAAGTGGGGCACACTTGGGAGAAAGGATGTAGTGAGCGGCAGACCCAAGTCAGACTCCCTACTATTGACCAATTGGAAACTCCCTGACAGGACAGTACAGCCGGACTGTGGTCCTGAAACGGCCCAGCATGCCGACTCTACGACTACTTTAGATCTATTGTATCTATATTATGTCTCAAGTGGGGCATACTTGGGAGAAAGGATGTAGTGAGCGGCAGACCCAAGTCAGACTCCCTACTATTGACCAATTGGAAACTCCCTGACAGGACAGTACAGCCTGTAACGGCCCAGCATGTCGACTCTACGACTACTTTAGATCTATTGTATCTATATTATGTCTCAAGTGGGGCATACTTGGGAGAAAGGATGTAGTGAGCGGCAGACCCAAGTCAGACTCCCTACTATTGACCAATTGGAAACTCCCTGACAGGACAGTACAGCCGGACTGTGGTCCTGAAACGGCCCAGCATGCCGACTCTACGACTACTTTAGATCTATTGTATCTCTATTATGTCTCAAGTGGGGCATACTTGGGAGAAAGGATGTAGTGAGCGGCAGACCCAAGTCAGACTCCCTACTATTGACCAATTGGAAACTCCCTGACAGGACAGTACAGCCTGAAACGGTCCAGCATGTCGACTCTACGACTACTTTAGATCTATTGTATCTATATTATGTCTCAAGTGGGGCATACTTGGGAGAAAGGATGTAGTGAGCGGCAGACCCAAGTCAGACTCCCTACTATTGACCAATTGGAAACTCCCTGACAGGACAGTACAGCCGGACTGTGGTCCTGAAACGGCCCAGCATGCCGACTCTACGACTACTTTAGATCTATTGTATCTATATTATGTCTCAAGTGGGGCAAACTTGGGAGAAAGGATGTAGTGAGCGGCAGACCCAAGTCAGACTCCCTACTATTGACCAATTGGAAACTCCCTGACAGGACAGTACAGCCGGACTGTGGTCCTGAAACGGCCCAGCATGCCGACTCTACGACTACTTTAGATCTATTGTATCTATATTATGTCTCAAGTGGGGCATACTTGGGAGAAAGGATGTAGTCAGACTCCCTACTATTGACCAATTGGAAACTCCCTGACAGGACAGTACAGCCGGACTGTGGTCCTGAAACGGCCCAGCATGCCGACTCTACGACTACTTTAGATCTATTGTATCTATATTATGTCTCAAGTGGGGCAAACTTGGGAGAAAGGATGTAGTGAGCGGCAGACCCAAGTCAGACTCCCTACTATTGACCAATTGGAAACTCCCTGACAGGACAGTACAGCCGGACTGTGGTCCTGAAACGGCCCAGCATGTCGACTCTACGACTACTTTAGATCTATTGTATCTATATTTTGTCTCAAGTGGGGCATACTTGGGAGAAAGGATGTAGTCAGACTCCCTACTATTGACCAATTGGAAACTCCCTGACAGGACAGTACAGCCGGACTGTGGTCCTGAAACGGCCCAGCCCCTACTATTGACCAATTGGAAACTCCCTGACAGGACAGTACAGCCGGACTGTGGTCCTGAAACGGCCCAGCATGCCGACTCTACGACTACTTTAGATCTATTGTATCTCTATTATGTCTCAAGTGGGGCACACTTGGGAGAAAGGATGTAGTGAGCGGCAGACCCAAGTCAGACTCCCTACTATTGACCAATTGGAAACTCCCTGACAGGACAGTACAGCCGGACTGTGGTCCTGAAACGGCCCAGCATGTCGACTCTACGACTACTTTAGATCTATTGTATCTATATTATGTCTCAAGTGGGGCATACTTGGGAGAAAGGATGTAGTGAGCGGCAGACCCAAGTCAGACTCCCTACTATTGACCAATTGGAAACTCCCTGACAGGACAGTACAGCCGGACTGTGGTCCTGAAACGGCCCAGCGTGCCGACTCTACGACTACCTTAGATCTATTGTATCTCTATTATGTCTCAAGTGGGGCAAACTTGGGAGAAAGGATGTAGTGAGCGGCAGACCCAAGTCAGACTCCCTACTATTGACCAATTGGAAACTCCCTGACAGGACAGTACAGCCGGACTGTGGTCCTGAAACGGCCCAGCATGCCGACTCTACGACTACTTTAGATCTATTGTATCTCTATTATGTCTCAAGTGGGGCACACTTGGGAGAAAGGATGTAGTGAGCGGCAGACCCAAGTCAGACTCCCTACTATTGACCAATTGGAAACTCCCTGACAGGACAGTACAGCCGGACTGTGGTCCTGAAACGGCCCAGCATGCCGACTCTACGACTACTTTAGATCTATTGTATCTATATTATGTCTCAAGTGGGGCATACTTGGGAGAAAGGATGTAGTGAGCGGCAGACCCAAGTCAGACTCCCTACTATTGACCAATTGGAAACTCCCTGACAGGACAGTACAGCCTGAAACGGCCCAGCATGTCGACTCTACGACTACTTTAGATCTATTGTATCTATATTATGTCTCAAGTGGGGCATACTTGGGAGAAAGGATGTAGTGAGCGGCAGACCCAAGTCAGACTCCCTACTATTGACCAATTGGAAACTCCCTGACAGGACAGTACAGCCGGACTGTGGTCCTGAAACGGCCCAGCATGCCGACTCTACGACTACTTTAGATCTATTGTATCTATATTATGTCTCAAGTGGGGCATACTTGGGAGAAAGGATGTAGTGAGCGGCAGACCCAAGTCAGACTCCCTACTATTGACCAATTGGAAACTCCCTGACAGGACAGTACAGCCTGAAACGGCCCAGCATGTCGACTCTACGACTACTTTAGATCTATTGTATCTATATTATGTCTCAAGTGGGGCATACTTGGGAGAAAGGATGTAGTGAGCGGCAGACCCAAGTCAGACTCCCTACTATTGACCAATTGGAAACTCCCTGACAGGACAGTACAGCCGGACTGTGGTCCTGAAACGGCCCAGCGTGCCGACTCTACGACTACCTTAGATCTATTGTATCTCTATTATGTCTCAAGTGGGGCAAACTTGGGAGAAAGGATGTAGTGAGCGGCAGACCCAAGTCAGACTCCCTACTATTGACCAATTGGAAACTCCCTGACAGGACAGTACAGCCGGACTGTGGTCCTGAAACGGCCCAGCATGTCGACTGTACGACTACTTTAGATCTATTGTATCTCTATTATGTCTCAAGTGGGGCATACTTGGGAGAAAGGATGTAGTGAGCGGCAGACCCAAGTCAGACTCCCTACTATTGACCAATTGGAAACTCCCTGACAGGACAGTACAGCCGGACTGTGGTCCTGAAACGGCCCAGCATGTCGACTCGGAGACGATCCTGAAGAAGGAACAAACGTTTATCATCCTGCCATACAAAGCCGAGACACCCGCCAACACTTCTACCGTGAAAGAGACTACGAAATGAGAGATGATATGAAATGATAATGGAGGGACAGGAAATTCGGGAAATGTAACGATCCTATCCTACATTCGCCTGGCAACCCGGGAATACCTCCGAAAACAAAAACAAAAAAACAATGAGACAGGTAACCTGGCACGGGAATCGAACCCAAACTTCCCTAATGCGGATCACAGACGAAACCAGCTGGTCAATATTTTAGTTATTTACGTAATGAAATTACAAGTGCTTTACTGCCCATGTCCATATTCGGTTGAGCGGTGTTTGCGATTAACCTTCATTCACAAACAGATTTTCTGTCTGTAATATTAGTTTACATAAGTGAATACTCGGACGAGACAATTAACACAACAGGATTATGTACCAGCACGTAATGGCAAGAAAAAACTGTTTCTCATATCTGGAAACGGAAATTGTCAATAAAACAAAACACAATCGCGATGTAGTGTACCGACAACACATCCTGAAACAGAACATTATTTTTAATTCCCCTTCTTTGTACATACAGAAAATTTGACAGGAAATGCATGTTTTAATCTCCACTGAAACCGAAAATATTTGAGACTAAAATTCGTATGTTCGTTGAAACAACATAACTCAAAAACAAAAAGTCAACGGAACTTTATATCTTATTTCAGTATTTTAATGGATGTGACAGGAGAATTTTGAAGAAAATACCTTCGTTTTAGACTAACATTTACATGCAATACTTGTACAAAATCGTTATTTAAAGATGTAACCCGACGAACTTCGTGACGCTAATAAAGGTTGTTTGAACTTATCTATATAAACGAAACAAATTCGCATTAATTAGTTATTTACTCTGCAATAGTTGAGAAGTTTAAATACAACACAGTTACAATAAGTTAATTTAAAGGTTCCTCATAAACAATACTTTTTGTGTAAATTTATATTGAGGAATTAATCCTTAAAGAATTAATCCCTTTAAATACATTACTCCGGTATACGGATGTTTTAATTCATTAGAACCAACTGAAAAATTCAATGCCATGGCCGGGATTTGAACCACGTATCTACTAGTTTCCGTCCAGTCGCTCTAACCCATTGAGCTACCATGGCCAACATACCGACATTAAAAATATTCAGCGATAAAAGTCCTGGTATTTAAGTACTTAGAATAGTAAGTCGCCACAAATGTGTATCTCGAATTTGAGAACTCTAAGCTGGTTTACCGGGGAAAATATGAGTCAATTAGAGAGTTTAATGTCGCGTCGGCATTTTGGCCATGGTAGCTCAAGGGGTTAAAGTGACTGGTCAGAAACCAAGGGATACGTGGTTCAAATCCCGGCCGTGGCATTGAATTTTTCAGTTAGCTCTAATTAATTATATTTTTGTTCTTTTGTGCTGCGTAAATACATAAAGGTGGTGGTTTTCCGACGTATAATTGTCCTTGAGAGAAACAGGGAAACTCTAAGTTGATTCCGCAAACTTTCAGCGTCTTCCCTTGTGATGTGTTTATGGTCATCGCAAAGGTCAAACGCACGGGAAATTGTAGACTCTTAAAATCAAAAGGTAAATTCGTAAGAATCATCGGAATACGCGGGATCAAGATATGCTCCCTGGATGATTGTTGCCTCAATGACGTTATAATTAGCTCTTTTCACAGTTAGTATCGTTCCATTTTACAGTCGTGGTTGGTTAATGTTACGTAGCGTGATCACAACTGATCCTACTTTTAATGTTAAATTGTGATGTGAGAGTCCAGGCAATTCTACTGAATTTAAAAACTCTGTGTGATAGTTGACTACGTCATCCTGGTATATAACTGTGTCAACTGATTTGTACGAAAATAACTCTCCCAGAAGAGACAGAACGTAATTCTGACATACCAACCCGACTTTCAGTGAGGTCAACACGTGACGTAGCTCTTCGTACGTTTGACTGACTTCTACGACCTAAGTCAGCTCGTCTTCTCCTTGGTATTCCGCGAACTTCACAAAGTCACAAAGGAATTCAATTAATTTTGTGTCAATTCAGCTCACATTCACGAATTCTCAAACACAAATTATAAACAAAGTGTCCAAGAATTCACCAATATTTAACAATAGTTGTCTGTCGTCAAATATTTATAGTGTTATAGTCATTCAGAAACTAATTTTTTTGTTTAATGTTTGAAAGGTATATCATCATGTTACATAAAAGAACTTCAGTCTTGCTAACAAATGAAAAACGTTATTTAATAAAATATGGTAAGTGAGATATCTTTGAATACTTTGACAAGGAGTGGAATATCTTTCCACTTTGTAATGCTTTTGTTTGTCGAAAATAAAAGAAGGTGTATGTGTTCCGTAAAAGTTTGCGTGTGTACTTTTATATTTAGCTAATAACCCGGTTCATTAGCTTTTCCGGGTTTTTTCCTCTCCTTTTAAACCTTCCTTGGACTTATACAAATATTTCAAAACCAAAATTGGCCAGATCGCTTCAGGTATTCTCGAGTTTTGTATGGTGGTTGTCATTCCATTGTTTCTCATGATTGGCTGGCTAATGCAGTCACTTATGTAAACGCTTGTCTCCATTAAAAGAAAGATAACCTTTAGTAAGAATACGTTGTATATACACAAATAACCGACGAACAGGAATGCAATGTCCGACTTTTTATGCAATAAACCGGTATACCTGATTGCTGAACGGCGATGTTCTCTCTCGGGGAGGAGGGACTATTAGCTTATTGTGTTTGCTTGCTGGCAAGTCCATTACAAACTGTTACCCATCTCGAGGGTCTTCTATGACACATTTTAACATGAAATGGAAAACGACGAGCGTGTTAGTGCTAATGGCAGACCTAAGCTCCTGTCATTCCCTGGAGATGTCCCCGATTTTCCACCAACACAACACTCTCACCACAAAGTCAAGCAAACTGCGTTATTTTGTAATAGTCTCACTGCAATTATTGCTTTCAGCTTCCATTAAAAAAACTAACTTTTCTTTTTTTTAAAAAAAGGCTCGCATACCTAAAAAGGGAGAGGTTGGTTAACTTCAGACACGAACATTTTCAAGAAAGTTCACTACCTTTTACGCCGAATGTTTTAGAAAAGTTTGACTCTCCCAAAAATAGCTGTAATAATTTTCATTACATTACTATATATTTGAAACATTTTTAGACAAACGAAACAAATTTTCAATTTTCTGTGAATATCCTCTGAATAGGTAGGGTAGAGTCAGAACGCCATAGCCGGGATTTGAACCACGGATCTTCTGAATACTTTAGTATAGCTGGTAAACCGAAAGAAAAACAAAATCTTACTGCACAGAAATGTACATTTTTAAAGCATACAATTTATGAGAAATTTTATGCGGATAATTATTTTAGAGATTTTTTTTATTAGTGAGGTTTTCAAATTCTTTCAAATTTCCCAAATATAAAGACAGAATGTCATGGGAATCGAACTCGGACCTTCTGAATGGGCCATAGACGAAACCGCCTGAGCCATCCCACTCAGAAGAATATGGTTGTGTAAGACTAAAAAAGTCACGTGAATATAACGCACAATTTTTTTAACATTCAAGAAGTCTGGAATCATATGAGGCGCTTAGAACTGTAAGAACATGGTCGACTTTGAGATTTAGCACGTGCATGCTCCTGACGTTTGCCGACCTGGCTGTGCTTTAGGCCTTCTTTGTTTTAATGAAGCATTCATAAGAAGCTGTATCATCAGTTACATAAGTGTCCAAAGCATAAAGTATCATTTTGTTTGCTCTTCGCTGTTTAATTTTTATCTAGTGTTGCCAACGTAAATTACTCTTTGTATCACGTTCGCAAGTAATACTTCCCAATGGAAATTTTCATTTTAACATCTGTTTTTCTCGAAACCATGTTTCTGTGCTTTGGTTGTAGCAGTATCCAAAGTTCCAGGAGCTGTGTATTATAACATCGGCGTCTGCACGCGCCAGCCCTCAGGCTTGAAGAGGAGACTACCACAGGACCTGCTAAGTGATACCTCTGACTCGAGTGATTCTAGTGCTTGATGTCTGTCTTACATCTTCTTACATCTCAGAGAGTATTATTGGAGTTCTAACTTAATGTAGTTAGGGGGTGTCCTGCTAGCCTACCCCTGAGTGTTATTGTTCTTATTGTACCTTCTTTTCACTCTGATCTGTAAAGCACTGTACTGCTGATCGATCAATAAAAATTATAAAAAAGCCGTATCCAGTAGGCATTGAGAAAATAAAGACGAGAGACGATATAAAACGGAGAACAAGAACTGATACAGAAAACTGTAAAAGGTAAGCTTATGTAAATAGTGTAGTTTAAACAAATCATTTAAGAATTTATTAATTATATTTAATGTCGATTACCCTGAAGGAGTTAAAACGGTAACAATGCTTAGCGCCTCATTGCACTATTGCAATAGGGTGAAATACAATACTCCTTTACTTATAACTACGTAGTATTGATTTATTAAGTTCTAATGCGCTACATCTCAGGTGGACTCTGGCCCTTTACCTAATACGGCAGTCCTTCACGTGCTTCTCAATTTGCTTTTCATTTAATTTCTAGATTTTTCATATTTGAAAAATGTGTCTCTCTGTGTAAATTATTACAATCATTTCTAATTCATAGAATTATTGTTTCAGTATCTGTATTCACTTAACCTCACTTTTTAATACTTCTCACTTACACATCGTGTTTACGTCCCCTTTTACTAATACTAATTATTTAACTTTATTAGAAACTTTGTACAGCCGTATCATATTTGTTCATATCACGACACCATTCTATTTCTTTCTTTCTACAATTTATCCATATTTATGCCTTGCTGATATGTTCCCACATTTCGACATCCGCTGCCTAAATTTTGCCGCTTTTCTAACCCCTTGTATCCCCACACTTGTTTCATCCACTTTTCCCTAATCTCTTGTATCCCCACACTTTCTTCCCTCATTTTCTTAATCATCTCGATTCACATACTTGTTACACTCTGTACTCGACGTAATGCAATTACATTTTTTAATGTCTTCTTCGCTCCACCGACCGCCATTTCTGAGTTTTCCCCCTCTTCTCCTGCATTTACATTGTTCATCACTTCCCCTTCATTTACTCCACGTACATTCTGGACTTTCACACCGGATACTGAAGTCTTTATTGTTTAACAACATTCGAACGCTCTGCGTCTTGTATGTTCCTTATGCCAGTTCTGTGCTCAGCCATTTGTTGTTTCGTATAAATGCATTGAAACCTTCGAGATGTTCTCGGGAAACAAGCCAGGTGAAAAGACGATTAGAGGTATATCTCTCCCATCATCAGGATATATTAAGAAATGTTATAACAACAAATGAATCACTGGATATAACACAAATATAAACAAAGACAAAACACTATCAATACTCGTACCACTGAACAAAAGACTGTTTCCAGTAAATTACATGCCAGGTCAGGAGATGGCGTGAGTACAGAAAATTAGGTTAAAGAAACGTAACTACTTATCGAGAAGACGTCGGACATATTCGTCGTCAGGAAAGCTTCAGGCCTTATTTTACACTGAAATCTTGTTTCCTCGCCGTCCTCCCTTCTTATTTCAGCTTCCTCCTTTGTTCTCTTTGTTCATATGAAAGATACTTATTAATATAGATAGATATTCGCCGTAGCTTTTCTGCTTGTTTTAATACTTCCATTGCGATTTTCGTATTGCTGAATTTTACCAATATATTTCTTTTGCCTTACAATTTCTTAATTATAAATGCGTCCCGCAATTTGAAGCCTTTAATATTCATTCCTAGCCATCATTTCTCGTATCTCCTGAAATGCTCCAGTTCCTTCAAGTTCTGCTGTCACAGAAATTATTAAGTTGTATCTTTTCATGAAGTCTTCCATTGCTTTACATTCTTCTTTCCATGTTTTTTTATCTTGCCTTTTACCTTCCTCAGCTCTTTGGTTTTAATTTGCAACTCTATAACATCCCACTTCCTCCATTTTTTGCTTAAATCTGATTGCCAAACCATGAATTCTTATAACTTGCGGCTGCCATGTCACTAAGTTCATTTTTCCGCACTTAACTACCAACTTTACCAATCGTCTTTACTGGTCCGTTGGTATAAATTAGCAGTAAGGAAGCTCAGTATATTTTTAACGTACCATTATCAATGTTTTGGTGTCCAGCATTACTTAAGTACGGAGTAGCTCACGCGCCGTTCTGGTTAGCCAACTTGTTTGACTCGCGTACGTGGCACATAGCATACCATCGAGGCACTCGCCGCTTACAGCAGAGACTCGGTATTAAGGCGCACGTTATTTGCTGTAATTGTTCTTAGGTTGGTCAACTTGGAGATGTATAAAAGTTGATATAACGACTTTCTTTTGTCCTGACTGTTGTATTAAATGTAATTTTAGAACACATATTTTGTGATTTTGATATTAAAATAACGCCAGACTTCCAGAATTGTTGACCCACGACGTTCCAGGATAACTACAATTTAAAATTTGTGTTCTGCAGTGTATAATTGTTCCTTGAAACGGCGGAAAACTAGTCAACACAGATAAATAATATTTCAGCCAAAATTTCTCCTTTCTGAAGAAATCGGCCAGATCTATGGTTCCAGCAAGTTGAAGCACAATTCGATATTGCAGCAATTACGCAAGTTAAAACAAAGTTTGGCTATGTCATAGGGAACTTGGAGCAGGTGAGTGATATTATAGCTGACCCACCTAACCAAGACAAAGTTTGCTTGTTAAAAGAAAAGTCGTTATATCAACTTTTATGCATCTCCAAGTTGACCAACTTAAGAACAATTGCCACACTTTTAAACAAAATATACGTTTACACATTTCTCTGTAAGTCAAAACCTTATACGGAAACCTAAACGATGGTTAGATGTTTAAAACTGGAACACTGTTGTTTGGCCTTGAAATTACTGCCACGAGAGTGTGACAAAGACCTTAATAGCAAATGTAGTTTAGAAAAAAAAGGATTGAAGAATGGTTATCTAGAATTAGGCATATCTCGGAAATGGCTTTCAGAATAAGTAGTACATTTTAGCGTAAGAGCGGGCAAGTACCGCAATCCTACAGCAACATTGTTAATGACCCCATCAGTCTGTCATTGTATTTTGAACGTGTGTTGATACAGTCACGTAAAGGATTGTTTATAGTCGTGTTTGTTGCAAAATGAGAAAAGTGCATTTTTCAAGGGTGGTAAAAGAAAGAGGAGGAACACAATAAAACATTTTCCTGGACCGAAAATTTCAGCAAGAATTCCTAGATGCCATTTGTCATTTTTCACATAAACTTCTTTAAAATGTGACATATTTTGTTACTTTCCATCAGACACCACTACCGAGTTCCCTTACATATTTTGTATGCTTTTACGACAGTAAACTATTCTTCATGCATTTTATTTATATGAAAGTGTAACAGTTTTGCTCAGATTGCATTCATGCAGTTCGCGTGGAAACGTTTAACGGTTTGTTAATTATCCAATATCTCCTAACCATTTAAACCACGTAAACATTTAAAAAATAAGATCTTCTCTACTTATATGTAATTTCCTATTATTGTACGAACTATTCTTAAATTAGAGATGTATACATAAACTTATAATTTTCTAAAGGTTCCTGCCATTGTAGATACAGCAGATCTCAAAACGTGTATTTACAGTTAAGTCTCGTAAGAGTTAACTGTGTGTTGACAGTGCTCTTCAGTTTTCATTTGTTCAAGAAGGAAAAGTTGAAGTAAAAGTCTGTGGATATTGTCGCAGTAGAAAGGAAATTCTTGTATGTATAATATATTGGGGATGAGAGAGGACAGTTTTGTCCCTTCAGGTCAGAGCGTGAGTGTTGATATAAGGAAGGGACCGTCTTCTCTGCTCCAGTAACCTGGCGTTTGATGTGACCTTTCTGTATCATTTGTCTACGTGTGTCTTTGTTATTGCTTCAGCTACTCTGACTTGTAGCTAATTGCTTTTCCTCAGCGCAGAAATGGTTATTGGTAGAATTTAACTAATATATTGATTAGTCTCCGTCATTTTTGTAATATTTTAATCTTACCAGTTCGCTCGTGTACGTACAACGAAATATATGAGAGCAACGAGCCAAAGTTTGTTCTCAAGCTGACTATAACGCAGTTCCACTAGTTCTAATCCCGGTTTTGTTTCAGTTCCCACTGTTCCCATGAGGATGATGGTGTGGTTTCGATATTTCCTATTTGATGTTGGTAGTTTAAATCTCCAATAATCACACGATCGTATCCCAGCGGAGTCGTTTCCTCTGTGGTTACTGTTATTAATTAACAGCCTGTTTGTGGAAGCTGACCTCTTCAGAGTGTTTGTTAACGCGTACCGGTCTCAGTACTCTCCCCTTCAGCTGTTTGAGGTTTTCCCTGGTCTGGCACCGTCTCCTTCCGTCAGTTTCATCTTCATAGTGAGCAGTGCCTAACTGACAAGGTTATCAGTGGGGGGCAGTCTGAATTATAAACAAGATAAGACGCGCGCTGGCACAGTGTAAACACGCTAAGAACATGACCAGGGAATTAGAACGTTCTGAATGTGTCGTACGGTTATGTGAGTGAATGTTGTCGAGCATTAGGATACAGGACTCCGGACAATTTCCCGTGGCTGTTCTTTGAGAAGCTCATATCTTCCACACGTGAACGGTGAAATAACGTGGCAGACCGAGAGGTTACTTTTGTACCAGAGTGTCCTGATTATGTTTCTCCCAGAATAGGCCGCTTCAGGCGATATCGGGTTCCCCAAATCAAGGAACAGCTAAATCTGAGCTGTGTCTGTAACCGTTCCAACAACTGATTGGCTTCTAAATGTTTACCAATGTCAAGTGAATTTTGTCAGCACTTCCACTGGTCGCTGTATGCACATGAAACACAACACACGATCTAAACTGCCCATTACTACCCGCGGTAAAAGCACTGAGCGATCGCTGAGTACGTCAGTAAGTATTGAAATTAGAGACGTCCTGTGCTTGATTTCTTGCATTCAGAACAAGAGGCTGCGGAAGATTGTGGACAGTTGACAGCAATGAAGTGAGACAGTGAGTTAAAGAACTCTTGAGTGAAAGTTGAACTAGACACTAGTGAAAGTGAAACTGAAAATTGAGTGAAGTAACGTGAGCTGAAGTCCCTGCTGTCTATTGCACGTCCTCGGCTGGTCACACTTGGTGGTGCTAAGGTTCACCAATAAAGGAATATGTTGAGTACTTCAATAACAGGGATGACATAAAAAGGGATAACATTATATAGATTCTAAAACTACCCTAACTTTTCTGTTTGATTCATTTTTATGGGGATAAACATGTGCAGAAGCATTTTAATTACTTACTTCTTGTTGATATACAAATTTGCACACATAAACATGTAGTACATCTAGATTACGTAATAAGATTTTGTCACTGCTCACCAGTTACAAAACTATCATTTAGAATGAAGAGGTCTTCTGGGGACATTCCCAGAAGACACACATCTTGTTTTTCGTGAAAATACCTTAAGCATTTCATATTTTAATCAAAATTGTTGCAGCTATTTTCGTGTGAATAGAACATTTATGGTATTATTAAAAGTAAATAGTAGCTTGGAGGAAAAATATTTAAGACTATTCGTCTTTGGTTTGTGTTCAGAAACACACTTAGAAATGCTGGAGCCCAGATAAACAGATTAAGTTTCTAGGGTTGAAGGTCATGCTACATTCTTCATGTTGCAAGTAATACCTTCAGTTGGGTACAGCAATCTTGTGCGGCAACCATTCTTCAAAAAATAAGTTATTTATTCTGCAGAAAATGGACATGTTCCTTTTCAAAACCAGTGTTTGTAAAACAAAATACTTTAAGTTTGAACATAATTTATATTTTGGGCTCTTTATGTGAAGGCAAACATTAATAATTATGTTCAAGCTAGTGTACTCCAAACTGCTCCAGTATTTATGTGCATATTTTTTCCAAGTTTAAATATATGTTGGTTTTCTGTTTTTTAAACTTTGGTAAAAATTTCGTATTATATATACATTTGTATTCTTTGACTTTTAAAATACTTAGGAGCCATAAATTCAAAATGTGTACCGATATCTTTTATAATATAAGTTAAAATTTTAGATTAAATTTTCAGACATGCAGTCTTTAGAAATTATTTCTTCAGTACTTTCACTGTTTAAAAATGTTGCACAAGATGTAGTTTCATTCAGTTGTTTAAAATGTATTTTTGCATTGTTACTTTTTATAGCTATATTACATTCAAACAACAAATACCAAAATAAAGTAAGTAAATACGAAAATACATTGTTGTCTAATCCTACTTACAATCTAATACTCGTAACTGCTCTGGTGACAATTTCAATATCCTTATTTCTTAACCAGTAGTATGTGTTCCGAAAGTTTAGGTGGCTAGTCCAAATACGTATTTACTATCATTATTATTTATATAAAATCACAGACCCGTCAAACTATCGAATTTTGTACAATCAAAAATGTTCACTCAGCTAAAGATATGGCAAAAGTACACAAATTGATTAAACTTTAGATTTTTTTCTTTCATATTAAAAACAATCAAATTCTTTTAATTCATAATTAATAAAAGGTTATATAGGAATTATTCTCATGATTAAACGACTTTTGCTCAGATTAAACGTTTTAGGAAGATTGGTGAAAACTTGCTTCGTGTGAGATGTGATAAAGAGATAAAGACTCACGTCCAGAGTGGGTTGTCCGTTACTCACGTCGGATTCGCTGAGCAAGCGGTCTTTGTCTCCAGCCTGGGCAAGGACCTTCCCTTGCACGGCTATACCCAGGGTCATCACGGCGAACAGCAGTACAAGCATCAGCTTTGTGGCGGCCATGGCAGCTGCAAACACCATATCAAAGGCTAATAAACCAACACTTTAAAAAAGCACATTGCAAAATCGAACTAATGAGAAAGAATGTCTCGAATACATTGAATGCCATTCAAATTAACTTCAAATAAACAACATTTATATTTTCGAGATTATATCGGGAAACAAGTCAGGTTTTAAGGAGGCATTGGCCATTTCCTCTGAGAGGAGCACGTTTAATCGTGATGCTGCATTTCAGTTCAGCTCCTCTTGGAGACCGGCCTTAAAATGGAAATCCGTCAATTAAGAAGCACAGATCTATACAAATTGAGCATCAACTTAAGTAGTTACGTTTCTTTGACCTAATTAATTTTCTACACTCACGCCATCTCCTGACCTGGCATTTAATTTACTGCAGTCTTTTGTTCAGTGATGCGAGTATCGATAGTCTTTTGTCTTTGTTGGTCTTTTTGTTATATCCAGTGATAAATTTGTGGTTATAAAATTTATTAAAATATACTGATGATGGGAGAAATGTACGTTCTAATCTTCTTTTCACCTGACTAGCTTCCCGAAGTTCTCGAACATATTCGTCACCAGAAAAGCTTCAGGTTTTATTTGACATTTATATTAATTTTCTGTGGAACTGGTCCAGTACTTGGCTACCTCAGAGGTCATTCACATTTCGTCATCATATTTGTTAAACATATCATAAAATCTGTACAACCAATATTAGAGTTATCGAGTGTACTTAAAACAATTGCATTCAGTACATTTGTTGCCAGGACGAAATTCCGGTACACAGCCAACTCTCTCAAAACGCTGTTAACCATCAAAATAATACTTTACATAGCTGACCTTGTAACCACTACGTTTTAGATGTCATTAAGATTGCAGGCGCTGCCAGGTAAAGGAACCACGAATACATACACTTGTAATACTAAACCTATGAATAAACTCAACTAAGGAATGCTCTACTCCTTATATGCGCGCCATCTGTCCGGCAGAAACAGGAAACACGAGAACGGAAGCGAAACAAAATAATGAAAAGAAATTGTGGTAAACAACATTCACTCACCGAAAGTACCATGGAGGGTAGCCTGCCTGCCTTACGTTTAAACGGTCGCGAGTTCAATATCGGTCAGGGTGAGTTACATAGATAAGGTTTTTTCTGGGATGTTCACTTATCTTGGAAGATTAATGTCTGGTAACTCTAAGCTCTATGTACCCTGTACTTATTTGAACATCATTTCATTCATCGTCCGATATGACTTAACGTTGGAGGTTTTCTCTTATCCTGAAAGATGAATGTCTGGTAACTCTAAGCTCTATGTACCCTGTACTTATTTGAACATCATTTCATTCATCGTCCGATATGACTTAACGTTGGAGGTTTTCTCTTATCCTGAAAGATAAATGTCTGGTAACTCTAAGCTCTATGTACCCTGTACTTATTTGAACATCATTTCATTCATCGTCCGATATGACTTAACGTTGGAGGTTTTCTCTTATCCTGAAAGATAAATGTCTGGTAACTCTAAGCTCTATGTACCCTGTGCTTATTTGATCATCATTTCATTCATCGTCCGATATGACTTAATGTTGGAGGTTTTCTCTTATCCTGAAAGATGAATATCTGGTAACTCAAAGCTCTATGTACCCTGTACTTATTTGAACATCATTTCATTCATCGTCCGATATGACTTAACGTTGGAGGTTTTCTCTTATCCTGAAAGATGAATGTCTGGTAACTCAAAGCTCTATGTACCCTGTACTTATTTGAACATCATTTCATTCATCGTCCGATATGACTTAACGTTGGAGGTTTTCTTTTATCCTGAAAGATGAATGTCTGGTAACTCTAAGCTCTATGTACCCTGTACTTATTTGAACATCATTTCATTCATCGTCCGATATGACTTAACGTTGGAGGTTTTCTCTTATCCTGAAAGATGAATATCTGGTAACTCAAAGCTCTATGTACCCTGTACTTATTTGAACATCATTTCATTCATCGTCCGATATGACTTAACGTTGGAGGTTTTCTCTTATCCTGAAAGATGAATGTCTGGTAACTCTAAGCTCTATGTACCCTGTGCTTATTTGATCATCATTTCATTCATCGTCCGATATGACTTAATGTTGGAGGTTTTCTCTTATCCTGAAAGATGAATATCTGGTAACTCTAAGCTCTATGTACCCTGTACTTATTTGAACATCATTTCATTCATCGTCCGATATGACTTAACGTTGGAGGTTTTCTCTTATCCTGAAAGATGAATGTCTGGTAACTCTAAGCTCTATGTACCCTGTACTTATTCGAACATCATTTCACTCATCGTCTGATATGACTTTATGTTGGAGGTTTTCTCTTATCCTGAAAGATGAATGTCTGGTAACTCTAAGCTCTATGTACCCTGTGCTTATTTGATCATCATTTCATTCATCGTCCGATATGACTTAATGTTGGAGGTTTTCTCTTATCCTGAAAGATGAATATCTGGTAACTCTAAGCTCTATGTACCCTGTACTTATTTGAACATCATTTCACTCATCGTCCGATATGACTTAACGTTGGAGGTTTTCTCTTTTCCTGAAAGATGAATGTCTGCTATCTCTAAGCTCTACGCCCCCTGTACTTATTTGAACATCATTTCACGCTTTCCATTCCCAATCCGATTTGTTTTAAATTTGGAGGACGTTAAATATATAATTTTGACTCATTGATTAGATGAAATGAGGGAAAAATAGGATGTGCGGTAGACGGTAATGTAAACCAGGTGCTGGGGATGCAAGCCTTGCATTAAACATGTGTGAATCGTTATGTACCGACCTGATGAAGATGTATGAAATTCATCTTTAGAGATTCCGGACTCACAAGGGAGTACGCAGTCCTTTAGAAACACTCAGTGCCGGAAATGAATCTCATCTTCCTCTTTTGAGATATCAGAGTTCATTATACATTCATATTTCTCTCGGAATAGCAGCGAGTTTAACTGGTCTGTGAACATTTACAGGAAGGTTTGTAACTACTGTTAGAGAGCAACACTGTCTTTTAATTTGCTATTGTTGGAGTTCAAAAACTATTTGCTTCATTTTGGAGTCATGAGACCAGAAGACGCATATTTGCGGTAAATTCGTTGTATAGAATTTTTGAGGTGGATACAAAACGTTGTGTGTAGTGTCGCCGTGACAAGGTTACAATATCGTTAGTATGCAAAGTAACGTCACTGTGCTATAGGCATTACACTGCCGCTACACAGTTCGGCATTTACTGGGACGAGACCTGTATACTCATTCTTCCTGAAGCGAATAGCGACATATCGAACTACGTAGTGACTAACACACAAAATATAAACAGTTCCTGTTATGTATATGCAGATAGACAAAGTATTTCACCCAAAAATTAATTACAGAGATTTAATTTATGTACAATAAATAAAAACTATATATATATATATTTATACTGTGAATTCTATATCGGCCATGGTGGTGTCGTGGTCGCCGTTTTAAGCCGTCACTGAGTTCTAGAATTTCTATGACTACATTAACTAGTATTACAAAATATTGAGTAAATATCACACAACGAGCAGTAATTCTCTTACAACTCAGCTATTAACTACATGAAATTGAAGAATTTGCAAGATAACGAATAATAAGTGGAATAGATTTAATAAGAAGCAATATGTCTATGTTGTATATAAGGCTCAATGGCAAAACGCACGTTGTGACGAAGGTCATGACTGTTTGTTCCAAGCTTTTAGTAACGTACCATTTTGTAACTGCTCTGTTGTTGCTGCATGGCATTGGAGAATGTGAAACAAAACAAACACACATTAATAACAATATATTTCCCTTCCCGTTGCATGTAGAGTTAGATGCCCTTCACCAGAGGGCAGTCCTATCGGTGCTGAATGCTTACAAACCTCTATCAGCCGGCCTAGGAGCTCTTTATCTCATCCGTTGCTTCTCTTGGAACATTAAAGAGAAAGGATTCGTCATTGCGTCCTACACATTCTCACGCGTAACCGATCAAGTGATTAACAATTCAACTAGTCGACTTTCTGAAGTTTCCGTACTCGCGTACCTACTTGATGTTAAGGAGACAAACGTTTACAGGTAAAACAGTTGAATGAAGATGACAAGGTCTGTCTTCACTTTGCTGATTAAGTCGATTACATTAGACTTGCAGATTTTGACCACATCTCCAAGGACCCATTACACTTTAATCTCTTTACTTGATTAAGGAGTCCTGTAATGTCCTTAGCAAAGCACCTTCACTTACTATACATAATGAGCTAAAATCCAGAGCAATACTACTGTACTCAACACAGATTTCAATGCAGATATATCTTCTAAACCTGCTCAAAATTCGGCTAAATACGAAAACTTGATACATCAGTTTGACGTCTTCCAGTAATGACCCAGGAAGTCTTTAAATAAAATCCCCCCAAAATACCCTGGAACATTAAAAAAGTATGTTGATAGTTTCCTGTGTCATCCTCATGATAAATAATATATATATATATCTTAAATTTTCTGGGAATATGCTAAGCAGTCCCCCTCACTTACGATGACTCTAGTAAACCGTAAGAGAAGCAACAGTCTTATCACTAACACAATTTCCTTGCGGTAGCACATTTAGTACAAGCCTTTGAGGAAACATTCACAAAGACATTAACAGAACTGAACGTACGCGTTAATGACCATCTGCTTTTCTGTCCTAATTAACGCACATGATAGCTAATAAACGATATCGATCCACCACAGAAAATAATTAGCACAGTTGTACCTGTATCTAATTTAACGGATTAAACAAGTAAAAGTATGTCCCCATGTTGACATTCAGACAGACTAGAGTTGGAAAGCGATTTTAAAATTAATTTTAGTGTGCATCCACGTGGCCTTCTCTGTTACCTCTGGTACTTGGAAGAGTACTATAGCAGGTGGTACCCGTCCTACCTAAGTATATTTACTGCACATGAAACTCCAATATGACAAAGGCGCCTTCGCGCTAAATTAAACGACATTTCAATACGACGCTGAGAACAAGAGGGCCCACATATAAAAACTATATTTCATTTTCTCTTCACTCTAGAACAAAATATTCTTACAAACACTTAATGTGCTATCTACTTCAAGATAAACATTATCTTATTGTAGTTACAAAGGAATACAAATGTTTTGGTCGTTATGTGATGTATACATGACTTTCTTTACTCTTGTACAAACACTTATTGTTCTATCTCCTTCAAGATAAACATTATCTTATTGTAGTTACAAAGGAATACAAATGTTTTGGTCGTTATGTGATGTATACATGACTTTCTCTACTCTTGTACAAACACTTATTGCTCTACCTACTTCAAGATAAACATTATCTTATTGTAGTTACAAGGGCATACAGTAGACTTTAAGTGTTAGTCAAATGTTTTGGTTGTTATGTGATGTATACACGACTTTCTCTACTCTTGTACAAACATTTATTGCTCTATCTACTTCAAGATAAACATTATCTTATTGTAGTTACAAGGGAATACAGTAGACTTTAAGTGATAGTCAAATGTTTTGGTCGTTATGTGATGTATACACGACTTTCTCTACTCTTGTACAAACATTTATTGCTCTACCTACTTCAAGATAAACATTATCTTATTGTAGTTACAAGGGAATACAGTAGACTTTAAGTGATAGTCAAATGTTTTGGTTGTTATGTGATGTATACATGACTTTCTTTACTCTTGTACAAACACTTATTGCTCTACCTACTTCAAGATAAACATTATCTTATTGTAGTTACAAGGGAATACAGTAGACTTTAAGTGATAGTCAAATGTTTTGGTTGTTATGTGATGTGTACATGACTTTCTTTACTCTTGTACAAACACTTATTGCTCTATCTACTTCAAGATAAACATTATCTTATTGTAGTTACAAGGGAATACAGTAGACTTTAGGTGATAGTCAAATGTTTTGGTCGTTATGTGATGTATACATGACTTTCTCTACTCTTGTACAAACACTTATTGTTCTATCTACTTCAAGATGAACATTATCTTATTGTAGTTACAAGTGAATACAGTAGACTTTAAGTGATAGTCAAATGTTTTGGTTGTTATGTGATGTGTACATGACTTTCTTTACTCTTGTATAAACACTTATTGCTCTACCTACTTCAAGATAAACATGTTCTTATTGTAGTTACAAGTGAATACAGTAGACTTTAAGTGATAGTCAAATGTTTTGGTTGTTATGTGATGTGTACATGACTTTCTTTACTCTTGTACAAACACTTATTGCTCTACCTACTTCAAGATAAACATTATCTTATTGTAGTTACAAGGGAATACAGTAGACTTTAAGTGATAGTCAAATGTTTTGGTTGTTATGTGATGTGTACATGACTTTCTTTACTCTTGTACAAACACTTATAGCTCTATCTACTTCAAGATGAACATTATCTTATTGTAGTTACAAGTGAATACAGTAGACTTTAAGTGATAGTCAAATGTTTTGGTTGTTATGTGATGTGTACATGACTTTCTCTACTCTTGTACAAACACTTATTGCTCTATCTACTTCAAGATAAACATTATCTTATTGTAGTTACAAGTGAATACAGCAGACTTTAAGTGATAGTCAAATGTTTTGGTTGTTATGTGATGTATACATGACTTTCTCTACTTTTGTACAAACCCTTATTGTTCTATCTACTTCAAGATGAACATTATCTTATTGTAGTTACAAGGGAATACAGTAGACTTTAAGTGATAGTCAAATGTTTTGGTTGTTATGTGATGTATACATGACTTTCTCTACTCTTATACAAACACTTATTGCTCTATCTACTTCAAGATGAACATTATCTTATTGTAGTTACAAGGGAATACAGTAGACTTTAAGTGATATTCAAATGTTTTGGTCGTTATGTGATGTATACATGGCTTTCTCTACTCTTGTACAAACACTTATTGCTCTATCTACTTCAAGATGAACATTATCTTATTGTAGTTACAAGGGAATACAGTAGACTTTAAGTGATAGTCAAATGTTTTGGTTGTTATGTGATGTATACATGACTTTCTCTACTCTTGTACAAACACTTATTGCTCTATCTACTTCAAGATGAACATTATCTTATTGTAGTTACAAGTGAATACAGTAGACTTTAAGTGATAGTCAAATGTTTTGGTCGTTATGTGATGTATACATGGCTTTCTCTACTCTTGTACAAACACTTATTGCTCTATCTACTTCAAGATGAACATTATCTTATTGTAGTTACAAGTGAATACAGTAGACTTTAAGTGATAGTCAAATGTTTTGGTCGTTATGTGATGTATACATGCCTTTCTCTACTCTTGTACAAACACTTATTGCTCTATCTACTTCAAGATGAACATTATCTTATTGTAGTTACAAGTGAATACAGTAGACTTTAAGTGATAGTCAAATGTTTTGGTCGTTATGTGATGTATACATGGCTTTCTCTACTCTTGTACAAACACTTATTGCTCTATCTACTTCAAGATGAACATTATCTTATTGTAGTTACAAGTGAATACAGTAGACTTTAAGTGATAGTCAAATGTTTTGGTCGTTATGTGATGTATACATGGCTTTCTCTACTCTTGTACAAACACTTATTGCTCTATCTACTTCAAGATGAACATTATCTTATTGTAGTTACAAGTGAATACAGTAGACTTTAAGTGATAGTCAAATGTTTTGGTCGTTATGTGATGTATACATGCCTTTCTCTACTCTTGTACAAACACTTATTGCTCTATCTACTTCAAGATGAACATTATCTTATTGTAGTTACAAGTGAATACAGTAGACTTTAAGTGATAGTCAAATGTTTTGGTCGTTATGTGATGTATACATGGCTTTCTCTACTCTTGTACAAACACTTATTGCTCTATCTACTTCAAGATGAACATTATCTTATTGTAGTTACAAGTGAATACAGTAGACTTTAAGTGATAGTCAAATGTTTTGGTCGTTATGTGATGTATACATGGCTTTCTCTACTCTTGTACAAACACTTATTGCTCTATCTACTTCAAGATGAACATTATCTTATTGTAGTTACAAGTGAATACAGTAGACTTTAAGTGATAGTCAAATGTTTTGGTCGTTATGTGATGTATACATGCCTTTCTCTACTCTTGTACAAACACTTATTGCTCTATCTACTTCAAGATAAACATTATCTTATTGTAGTTACAAGTGAATACAGCGGACTTTAAGCGATAGTCAAATGTTTTAAACAGCTGGTCGTTATGTGATCTCTTTGAAACTTTCTTATTTTTGTTCTAGTGGATCTGTTTCACTTTGCTTTCTGTCGCACTTACAATTAGGTAGCTCTGTATTAGAGAAAGGAACCAACGAGGGTGAGAAAGGACAGTATATGAAAGTCAGGGTGATCATCAAGCAGTTTTGTGCCATGGACCAGTTTGGCTCTGTTTTAGGTATTGGCTGTGTATAGTTGGAGAGTGTAGGAAACACTGCCCAATCGTTACAAGGCTCAGGTGTACTCTTAGCAATAAAATTGAATCTAAAGATGTTTAAAGCAATTTAGGCTTCTGTTTTGTTTCCTACTTTCGTAACTGTATCCCACGTAAAAATGCGATATTGAAATTTCACAGAAGTGCTATTTTGAAACCTCTGAAACTGAAAGCATTAATATTTGTCTCCTTGGGCGCGTCTATGTGAAATACATAACCATATACGAGCAGCCAGCTTATATAGCAAAGTTGATGTTCAAGCTGAGCATATCTCAACGACTTAGATGCAAAAACCATAGGAAAATGTAAAATTTCTCAGAACTGTCTATGGGGAGTCTGATTAGTGTACTACATGTTTAAGATATTTTGATGATAAATGAAATGTTTACGCTGAATTTTCTGAGAATATCCTCAGCAGTAATGTTCGTTTTGTATAAATGGCAAAGAGATATGTTATTTATATGAAATGTGTTTTTGGAAAAAACAGTGGAACATAAAACGTAAATTTGTAATGAAATGTGGATAGAAGGCGTGTGTTGTCTACACGTGGTAGAATGGAGGTCAGCGACATCTTATGCCGGCACCTGCATTTTGTAGTGCCACATTCAGCCAGCTGTTCGCTCTTGTCGAGGTAAACAAACACCAAGCGTTTATCTACATTAATGTTAATAAAAAGAGGTACGCTATATGTCTTTTACTTTCATGTCATTAATTACTTAATGCTCAAAAATAATGGGTCGCTGTGAATTTCTGCAAATGTGTCGATTACAACAAGTAGTACGCGGTCAGTTACTCGCAGTCAGTTGTCAACAGTCTGCCGGGGCACACACGCCTACGTCACCATGTAGTGCTTTGTTATATGTTTTAAACATTACATAACTTTTAAGAAGAAGTGTACACTGCTGGGGTGAGTACAAACAAATGCCTACTCGTTCACTATCATGATGTAGATAAGAAAATAGAGCAACGCTTGCAACAGGATTTCAAAAACAGTTATGACTGAAATTTCGAAACATGAAAATGACTTGACGTAATCAGATCTTACATTTGTAAGACATAATACAGTAAAACCTCTCTAGAATGGTACACAATCCTTCCGGTATTTATTTTCCGTTTACACGGGTTTCCGTCTTACTGATCGCCCAAGACAAGAAGGCAAGCTAGAGGAATGTGTAACGTAATCACTTTTGCTGTCTCCTCGTGGTTTATGCTCGCTTCCCGAGTATGACAAGGATGGAAAGCTCGTTTAAAATACATAAGTGTTGTCACATAGCTCACCTATATATAATACCTATCGTTGTTGTAACAAACATTAGATCTGACAGTATGGGTGACTCATTCAGTCAGATCCATTACCGGAGCAGATAAACAGTGCAACCTCCTCTAGCCTTCTTGTCGTGGGCATACAGTAGAGAGGGTCGTGTTTGAACACAAAGTTGTACAGGTTTATAGTGAAGTGTAAATAATCATAGTCTGATATATATTATATGTATTATCGCCTTGTTTCTCTGTCTGTTTTCAATTTTCTCTTTTCAATCTGCATATCAACATCATTTGCTTCACCAAAACGATGTTATGACGATGTTTGAAACTCTCGAGTCATCCATTGGAAGTTCTGAAATTGTCTTTGTCTAATTTTCTTGTTGCCTCTAAGTTTTGAGTCTGAAGTAATGGTCCAGACTAACAAACACTCGAAGACAGCACGGTTTAGCTCGTCATACTCCGTGCCGTTCCTTTTAAGCTCTCGTCTTTAATTTTTATATTTTGAAAATCTCATAAATCTCAGTTCTTCCCACTTTAAACAACGTAGTTAATTCTTTAGCTGTACGTTTGTTCCTTTCGTGTTCTTCAGTAACCATAATTTTCTCCTCCGGTGATAATGTTTTGTGTTTAGAACTCATTTTACAGAATTTGTGTACACACGAAGTATGTTTTTAAAATTACCAAAGTTAACACTTTTCTTCTACTCGTACTTGATCACTTGTAACAACTAAATTGAGAATGAAACCACTATTTACCATGTGTGTTGGAAGAGAGTTGAGAGAGCTAATGATTTGTTTTCTCTTTTCCTCCAAGGATTACAGTTTATGACTTTATGGTTCATGAAACTTTGGTACAAGTACAGTCACCCTCAAAAGTATTGCCATTTTTAAAATACATACATTGTAACCCATTACACATAAAGTAATCCGTTTTAATCACGTTATTTACGCAAACGGTTACCAAGCAGGATGACTCAGGCGTATTCGGGAGACCAGGGTTCGATTCCCATGGGTTTTTTCGGAGGTTTTCTCGTGTCGCCAGGTGAACGGTGGGTAAGCTAATTACATCTGCCGAATTTCCTGGCCCCCCATTTCACCCCCATTATCATTTCATATCATCTCTCACCTGGTGGTCTCTTTTAGGGTAGAAGTGTCGGCGGGAGTCTCGGTGGTGCATGACAGGATGATATGCTCTGAGGAAAAACTACTTCCTCCTCCGGTAGGTCGGTTGGCGGTCTCCCCTCCTCTGCTGGGACCATTTCTGGACCACCAGCCAGAGACCTTTGGAGCTCAGATCGCCTGCCAGGGACCTTTAGGGCTCGGCTGCTGCGCTCTGCCCTCCCGCAGAAGGGGAGCGAGTTCGATGTCCTGTCCTGTTGGCGGAAATCTCTATCCAAGTGAACTGTAGAGACCCTGCCCTCTGTATTGTCGTGGCTCCTTGGATCGGCCGCCCTCTGTCTCCTTCGCCTCATCCTTCTTCCCGGGGGTGCTCCACTTGGGGCCATAGGACCAATGGTGGCTTACGTACCGAATCCCCTCCAGGCTCGCCTCGGTAGCGTTTGCCTCACGTTCAAGAGGTCCCGAGTTCGAATCTCGGTTAGGATGAGTTGCCTGGATAAGGCTTTTCCCGGGTTTTCCCTTATCCTGAAAGATGAATGTCGGGTAACTCTAAACTCTATGGACCCTGGGCTCATTTGAGCATCATTTCGCCCATTCCATTCATCGTCTGATATGACTTAATGTTGAAGGACGAAAATTACAAACAACAACAAAAAATTCTCTCCGTAATGATAAGCTAATCCTAACGCAAACGGTGTCCGGTGTCACGTTTGGCAGTTTTGCTGCTTATAGTATAATTTTACATGGGAAATAGCTCCGTTTCCATTTTTGCAGGTTTCCGATGTATAAGGGATTCGTTTTAGCCAGGTTTTACTGTATGGATTATGCTAATTAACTAGTTCTGGACAAGAAATACTCAATACAATTGACATGCAGAACAGAGGCGAAAAGTTCGTTGTTGAAAATTATGTAGCAAATAAAAAAGTAATTTTCTCATACAAAACAAATTTAACAAATTCAAAAAGTTGTTTAAACGAAGAGAATCTTTTCGTACTGTGCCCGACAGTTTACAGCATCCGTTGTCTCGTACGTACCATTAATCTTAGCACTTCTGACAGATAAGAAATTGAAAGTTATACAAGACGCTTTAATATTACGATATATTTATTTTTTCTGAGTTTTTCGTCGATTTTGAAATTGCTACAAGAAGAGCAATGGGATCAGTATTTCCAGAACAAAATATGAGGTATTTTTTATTTGACCAGACTTGACTTCAACAATTGGGGGTTGCCGAATGATGAGACTGAAATAGGAAAGTTGTACAAGTTTAGGTTGTCATTTCTTGGTCACAATGAGGACTTAATGTGCAGAATCAAGCAGTAGACTTCACACTACCAATTCCTGTAAGGCCTTTCTTGTAGAACTAAGTACACATTTTATCATCATCATCATCTACTCACAATTTAGGAGATTTGAAGATTATACAAACACATATGTAAAACTTCGCATCACAGCAAATAATATCTTGATTAGAAAAAAGAAGGCGTTTAAGAAAGAGGACATGCAAGAATATTCAAGTCGACACATCACAAGACTTGATTTGATTAAGAAAGTCACACAGAAACTTAGATACGCTGATATATACCCATACATATAGTGTCTTCATTCACACGATATTCTGTCTAATGACTTCTGTGATTACAGACAAACAATAAACGGAAAATAATTAGTTACTACTCTTGGCAACAAAAGTAACAATCCTTTAATAACGGTTCAAAACTGACATTCAGACTGTAATCATGGGAGAGCGCCACACAGCCTGCAGAGAGATTTACGACAATTGTATTATAATAAAAGAAAGTTAGTAGTTTAATATAAACTGTATTTCTTAAATGAAGCTAAACAGTCTTTTATTAAAACGAGAGGAAGCGAGATAACGACTTCTCTTCTCGTTATTTGAACGCGAGACTGTGTTTGACAAATATAAACATGTCGTTAATTTACGTGTATAGGTCAACTGTATTTTCTCTTTTTATGCACAAGGCATAGCAATTCGTGCTTTAATTCCAACAAACGTACAATTCTAGCGTTAAAATAAGCAAATAGGTCCTCGGAACAGAGATGGACGCTTGTAGAAACAGTTCCATTACAATATAAATACATGGGTCATTCAAAACCTAGTGGCAACATCAGCGCTATCAGCGGTAAATCGTGTAAGCTGATAAATAGGAACATATAATGTTTGTTAGCTGTAAGTTTATTTGTAGGTTGTTATTCTTAATGATCTAAACATGTTTAAGTAAATACGAACAAAGATGCTTAATTAAAATGCAGATTACAAGAGATATCAATGCTCGACAATGTCATACAGAATTATTGGAAGTTTGTGGTAGACAGACTAGGTGGACAAATGCCATCAACCGGTCTGTCTCCGAGAGGAGCACGCTCAATCGTGATGCTGGATTTCAGTTCAGCTCCTCTTGGAAATCGATCTTAAATGAAAATACGTCGACTTAAGAAGCACAGATCTATACAGCTTCATCATCAAGTTAAGAACAGTACGCGCAAGATAACTTCAGCGCTGGATTTACGGTGTGGTGCGGACAGAGGGGAAGAAGCGAGAGCTAACGTTCTTTTGTTTCTGCGGTGTGGCCAACTTTAAAAGACACAGTTCAGAAAAATAGCGGGTAAGATAAGCGAAGACATTACAAGTAACGTTGCATCCTCTGAAAACATTCCTTAGTTTTGTCCACGCCAGCTCAGATTCAGATTGCATTCAGATCACAGTTATACGGAGGTGTCCCCTTTCGAGAGCCATAACATCCACAAATGTTCATAAAAGTATAAATGATTTTCAAGTAAATGCTGATGTACATTACCACCACACTCGTAACAAGGATAAACTGGCAATTCGAGCGCACCAAACAAGCCTTTATGAAGGAATATTTAACTACAAATGGATAATGTTATATAATAAACTTTCAAATTAATTCAAACAAGCTGCATCATTAAAATACTTTAAGAATCAGATTAAAACATTTTTGCATGCACACTCTTTTTATACGGTTAATGTATTATTAGAACTATAACCATATAAATGATCACTGGGAGCATAGTACACAAACCTGTAATATTTACAGTATTTATACATTTTGACGAGTCTTATAACATGTATATGTTGCCAAGGACGAACTAAAACTCTAACATACGATTGTTGTAAACTGGTTAGCTAATTAACCTCGAAATTGATCAAAACGAAACATGGCGGACATGATAAAGCTTAGCTTATTAGCCACTAGATGTCAGTGTATAGCGCATTTCAAACGTCAAAGTTGTCATCTATGTTTACGGAGCTAAACGAAACTTACCGAACGAGGACCTGGAACCCGATCGCTCTTCTTATGGCGCACATGCAGTAGTCATGTTTCTTTGACCCAATTAATTTTCTATACTCACGCCATCTCCTGACCTGACATTTAATTTACTGTAAACATTCTTTTGTTCAGTGATTCGAGCATTGATAGTGTTTTGTCTTTGTTTATATTTGTGTTATATCCAGTGATACATTTGCAGTTATAACATTTCACAAATATCCTGACGATGGGAGAGATGTATGATCCCGAAACGTCGATTTCTAATTGTCTTTTCACCTGGCTTGCTTCCCGAGAAGATGTTGAACATATTCTGAAAATCGATAAAGAAATACAATTCTGTGGATTGAGTAAGTCATAGAACACAGTAAACGTGTGTAGCAGTGATTTAAGTTTATAAAAGAGCCCATATTTCTACAACTTCGCGTCCTTTCCTTCACGTTTTAGTGTAGTCTTTACTGTTAACTGATCGCAGTGGTCACCGGCAGAGAACCTTCCGACTGGTGGATCACAGTTACAACACAGTAAACGTGTGTAGCAGTGATTTAAGTTTATAAAAGAACCCATAATTCTACAAACTCGCGTCCTTCACGTTTTAGAGAAGTCTTTACTGTTAACTGATCGCAGTGGTCACCGGCAGAGAACCTTCCGACTGGTGGATCACAGTTACAACACAGTAAACGTGTGTAGCAGTGATTTAAGTTTATAAAAGAGCCCATAATTCTATAACTTCGCGTCCTTTCCTTCACGTTTTAGAGAAGTCTTTACTGTTAACTGATCGCAGTGGTCACCGGCAGAGAACCTTCCGACTGGTGGATCACAGTTACAACACAGTAAACGTGTGTAGCAGTGATTTAAGTTTATAAAAGAGCCCATAATTCTACAAACTCGCGTCCTTCACGTTTTAGAGAAGTCTTTACTGTTAACTGATCGCAGTGGTCACCGACAGAGAACCTTCCGACTGGTGGATCACAGTTACAACACAGTAAACGTGTGTAGTAGTGATTTAAGTTTATAAAAGAGCCCGTAATTCTACAACTTCGCGTCCTTTCCTTCACGTTTTAGAGAAGTCTTTACTGTTAACTGATCGCAGTGGTCACCGACAGAGAACCTTCCGACTGGTGGATCACAGTTACAACACAGTAAACGTGTGTAGTAGTGATTTAAGTTTATAAAAGAGCCCATATTTCTACAAACTCGCGTCCTTCACGTTTTAGAGAAGTCTTTACTGTTAACTGATCGCAGTGGTCACCGGCAGAGAACCTTCCGACTGGTGGATCACAGTTACAACACAGTAAACCTGTGTAGCAGTGATTTAAGTTTATAAAAGAGCCCATAATTCTACAACTTCGCGTCCTTTCCTTCACGTTTTAGAGAAGTCTTTACTGTTAACTGATCGCAATGGTCACCGGCAGAGAACCTTCCGACTGGTGGATCACAGTTACAACACAGTAAACGTGTGTAGTAGTGATTTAAGTTTATAAAAGAGCCCATATTTCTACAAACTCGCGTCCTTCACGTTTTAGAGAAGTCTTTACTGTTAACTGATCGCAATGGTCACCGGCAGAGAACCTTCCGACTGGTGGATCACAGTTACAACACAGTAAACGTGTGTAGTAGTGATTTAAGTTTATAAAAGAGCCCATATTTCTACAAACTCGCGTCCTTCACGTTTTAGAGAAGTCTTTACTGTTAACTGATCGCAATGGTCACCGGCAGAGAACCTTCCGACTGGTGGATCACAGTTACAACACAGTAAACGTGTGTAGTAGTGATTTAAGTTTATAAAAGAGCCCATATTTCTACAAACTCGCGTCCTTCACGTTTTAGAGAAGTCTTTACTGTTAACTGATCGCAGTGGTCACCGACAGAGAACCTTCCGACTGGTGGATCACAGTTACAACACAGTAAACGTGTGTAGCAGTGATTTAAGTTTATAAAAGAGCCCATAATTCTACAACTTCGCGTCCTTTCCTTCACGTTTTAGAGAAGTCTTTACTGTTAACTGATCGCAGTGGTCACCGACAGAGAACCTTCCGACTGGTGGATCACAGTTACAACACAGTAAACGTGTGTAGTAGTGATTTAAGTTTATAAAAGAGCCCATAATTCTACAACTTCGCGTCCTTTCCTTCACGTTTTAGAGAAGTCTTTACTGTTAACTGATCGCAGTGGTCACCGACAGAGAACCTTCCGACTGGTGGATCACAGTTACAACACAGTAAACGTGTGTAGTAGTGATTTAAGTTTATAAAAGAGCCCATAATTCTACAACTCCGCGTCCTTTCCTTCACGTTTTAGAGAAGTCGTTACTGTTAACTGATCGCAGTGGTCACCGACAGAGAACCTTCCGATTGGTGGATCACAGTTACAACACAGTAAACGTGTGTAGTAGTGATTTAAGTTTATAAAAGAGCCCATAATTCTACAACTTCGCGTCCTTTCCTTCACGTTTTAGAGAAGTCGTTACTGTTAACTGATCGCAGTGGTCACCGACAGAGAACCTTCCGACTGGTGGATCACAGTTACAACACAGTAAACCTGTGTAGCAGTGATTTAAGTTTATAAAAGAGCCCATAATTCTATAACTTCGCGTCCTTTCCTTCACGTTTTAGAGAAGTCTTTACTGTTAACTGATCGCAGTGGTCACCGACAGAGAACCTTCCGACTGGTGGATCACAGTTACAACACAGTAAACCTGTGTAGCAGTGATTTAAGTTTATAAAAGAGCCCATAATTCTATAACTTCGCATCCTTTCCTTCACGTTTTAGAGTAGTCTTTACTGTTAACTGATCGCAGTGGTCACCGACAGAGAACCTTCCGACTGGTGGATCACAGTTACAACACAGTAAACGTGTGTAGCAGTGATTTAAGTTTATAAAAGAGCCCATATTTCTACAAACTCGCGTCCTTCACGTTTTAGAGAAGTCTTTACTGTTAACTGATCGCAGTGGTCACCGACAGAGAACCTTCCGACTGGTGGATCACAGTTACAACACAGTAAACGTGTGTAGTAGTGATTTAAGTTTATAAAAGAGCCCATTTTTCTACAAACTCGCGTCCTTCACGTTTTAGAGAAGTCTTTACTGTTAACTGATCGCAGTGGTCACCGACAGAGAACCTTCCGACTGGTGGATCACAGTTACAACACAGTAAACGTGTGTAGTAGTGATTTAAGTTTATAAAAGAGCCCATAATTCTACAACTTCGCGTCCTTTCCTTCACGTTTTAGAGAAGTCTTTACTGTTAACTGATCGCAGTGGTCACCGACAGAGAACCTTCCGACTGGTGGATCACAGTTACAACACAGTAAACGTGTGTAGTAGTGATTTAAGTTTATAAAAGAGCCCATAATTCTACAACTTCGCGTCCTTTCCTTCACGTTTTAGAGTAGTCTTTACTGTTAACTGATCGCAGTGGTCACCGACAGAGAACCTTCCGACTGGTGGATCACAGTTACAACACAGTAAACGTGTGTAGCAGTGATTTAAGTTTATAAAAGAGCCCATAATTCTATAACTTCGCGTCCTTTCCTTCACGTTTTAGAGAAGTCTTTACTGTTAACTGATCGCAGTGGTCACCGACAGAGAACCTTCCGACTGGTGGATCACAGTTACAACACAGTAAACGTGTGTAGCAGTGATTTAAGTTTATAAAAGAGCCCATAATTCTATAACTTCGCGTCCTTTCCTTCACGTTTTAGAGTAGTCTTTACTGTTAACTGATCGCAGTGGTCACCGACAGAGAACCTTCCGACTGGTGGATCACAGTTACAACACAGTAAATATAACGTTTTAGCCGTTTCTACTGATTGCGTCACTGTGAACACGTACGGAGGGGGCCCTCGAACTGCAAACCAAGATGTTTCATCGCCAGAGAAAAAAACCGATGTCACTCGGTTTTGTTTGCTATTCTGCGAGAATTAACTTTTCCTGTATTTAATTTAAGAATGTTAAATTTCCATTTTGGACGTCAACTTTCATGGTAATTAGACATGCATGTAAATGTTTGCCGCAAGCTTTAACACTTAATATATGAGAGATAATTTATCATCAAGTTGAGACAAAAAGTGTGGGAGCTCGTGGTTGTGCACACCTGCGTGGCAACAAATGATGCTAGGAAAGTGCACAAGCACGCACTCTCGAAATCGATAACGGCAGTATCTGGGAGAAATAAACAACTGATAAACCTGGGCTTTAACTGCCAATTACTGGCTTCACACTTCACTTTCTGCAAGTTTTCGTTTCGATTGCAGTGGCCAAACTGTTCCTGATTGCTAGACGAGTGTCCTAGAACTGCTGAAAGTATGTAAGGGAAAATGATCCGATTGTACAAGCTGCCACCGAGGAGTTTCACACTATATCTTCTCTCTTCATCTCTACCTCCCAGGTAAGCTATAATCTCTCTCAACCTAGTGTGATCCTGCTGTAAACATTTGGGTGGAAAGAGAGACAGAGCTGTTGGTTGTTTTAGCGAAGTTAATGGGCGTTTTCTTTCATTTGCATGGGTACGATAAACCCCTCCTTTGAGTACAGTACTGTAAGTAGTTTTCTGATCACTGCTCTGTGCGAGCTAATTTCGGAGAGAGAAAAGTATGCAATAGCCTCTTGCTGTTTCACATATCACATAGATGTGTTCTGTATTGTATATATACAGATTGGACAGAAGACAGGTGAAGTTATATACACTATTAACTTATGTTAAATTAAGCTGCATTTTATTTAACAATTACTAAAAGACACTATCATTGCTATACCAGGCAGCTCTCTCACAGCGAGGTGTGTATCGAGTTGAATGCTGATTAAGATGTTATTGTTTATAGTGTGGAGTTGCTTCTGATATTTACTGCATCGCAAAGCGAGAAGGCGTATCGGGAAAAATTCGCAACACAGAGATGTTTACCTGAGCTTATCGCACATACACGGCGAGTCCTATTTATGTATAGTCTGTTCAGATATAATCATGTCTTCTGGACAGCAATGTGTCATACATCGGCAGGCGAGAGAGACACACGCAGCTTCCAATCGCTCTATTTGTGTTTCGTACCTTACTGTACGTCAACTTACTATTATTTCACTCTTGTAATCGACCAGATAAGAGACGGTCACAGCGATGGTCATCTGAAGGTCGATACGCCTCAACGCTCTGTATTTCCTGTACATCTCGCGTACCTCACAAGCCCAAGAACACTTATGAATATCTTATTTAAAATATGTAAGCTTTTCATCATAGAGAAGGCCAGTGATTCAGCCGAAATAAAACACAATCAGGCAAAGCTATAAAAAGTGGCGAGATGGGAAAGAGACTGGTGTTTCCGCAAGTAGTGTAGATAGTGTTAGAATGGAATAGCAAACATGCGGAGCTCTAAGAACACGGGGAAGATTGTGTAAATGCCAACAGCGGGTAGAGAAGTACGACAATGTTTATACGTAGGAAAGCACATGATTATTTTTTCAGAAATTAACCAACTCATAGATTTAATAAGCTGATGTGTAACCCAACTCTATGAAATCATTACAATTTCACAAGCAAATAAAAAGAAATTGGGGACGAGAAGCACATGTAGATTACTGCAATAGGCAAGAGAGGGAACAGGAACAATATTTGTAAGAGGGATTAGAGGTAGGGAAAAGGGAATTTTTGAATTGTGTGAGGGGAAAGAAAGCATAGAACACTACGTAACAGAATGCGAGGAGGTTGCATTGTGGAGATACAGGGTTTGGGAGGAGAAATGGGAGAAAGCAGAGAAGTAGATAATAGCTATAAAATGTTAACGGAAAGGGAGGAAAAGCAGGTAAGGGGTACTGATGAGTTCTTGCAGAAAGTGAAAGAAAAATGAGCAAGAAATATAAAGAATATACGAAAGAAAGAAAGAAAGAAAGAAAGGGGAAGAAAGGGACTAATTAAGTAACAAGGAGGCATGGAGGTTAAGGGCAGAAGACACGGGTGTCATGTAAGCCAAGGTAGCAACAACGTAAACACAAGTAAATGTAACCAAAAGTTGTAAATTGTAAAATTTCGGAAGATGCATAATAAATAATCTAAATCTAAAATCTACTTATTGTCTAGAATTTAGTGCTGCAAGTGTTGCATCTGGTGTCTAACACATGGCGAGTTCAGTCAGCTCTGCCTTGTTTACAGCAAGATTTAGAGTAAAGTAACCAAACTGTAGCTTCTCATAGTGAAAAGGTTTCGGGCGATTGAAAACGCCTAGTTTTGTATACATCCCACTTTTTCTTGTTGGATTATTTGTTCGACATAGGCATATGCACGCTTCTTCTCTGCTCTTTCTATTCTCCTTTTCTCTATAACTGTTCTTTTTCCCGTTCCAGGGTTCTCAAAACAGGTATTTACTGTAGATATGGATAACTGATCAGGTCGTGTTGATATGATGCAGAAGCTTACAGATGTATAGATTCTCAAGAGAACGCCATTAGCGATGTTTACAGAAGCGGCTCTGAGGGTGCAAGCTAAATACATACTCCCCCCTCCCTTTGTGTACAGCAAGGGGACCTTTCTCTTGTCATCCTCTACGTAAATAAGCAATGGTGTACAAATCTGAGCCATTTATAATTTATATTAGTTTGTCAAAGGCGTTTGGCCGTGTTAATATTGTAATTTTAATTCAAATTATGTAAAGATTAGCTATAAGGACAGTACAATCGACAAAAATTAAACATCTGAAAAAATAAGACCTGCAGTTTCCTGGTGACGAATATGTTCAAGATCTTCTCGCAAAGCAAGTCAGGTAAAAAGACGATTAGAAATCAAATTTTTTTTATTGAATGATCTATCAGCAGTACATGCTTTACAGATTCTTGTTGGCTAACTGAATCTCTATGAACTATATAATAACATGTAAGGAAAACCAAGTTGGCTCATATTATCTTCTTAACACTGTGAAACAAGAGAAAAATAAGTTAATTAAAACAAACAAGTAATCAAAGAGATAAGAACAACAGTCATTATGAAACAATATTCGTAGTTTTTTCAATCAGAGTCACTAAGGAGGAGATCCTTTGGGAGTCGTCTCTTCAGGCGCGTGGGCTGGCGGGTTCGTACGCCGATGTCGTACATCACAGCTCCTGGAACATCTGGCAGGTTTGAGAAAAAGCGAGAGGCGATCTGACGTATGTATTGGTGAAGAGGAAGGAGACCAAGTTCTTTATGCAGTTGTTGATTTCTTACGTACCAAGGGGCATCCGTGGCGATGCGCAGAAATCGATTTTGCAGGACCTGTAGCCTTCGGAGATGAGTGTTGCTAGCCGTACCCCATACCTGGGAAGCATATGTGATAAGTGGCCGGACAAGAGATTTGTAGAGAAGCAGAGAGCATTCAATCCCAAGAGGAGTGTGTCTGTGAAGTAGCGGACCGAGTTTTGAAAGTCGTCCTGATGCCAACGAGATAAGTCGATCAATATGGGCTCGCCACGTAAGTTTAGTGTCCAGCATTACTCCAAGGTATTTGACGGAGGTGGTAGGAGGTAGCCAGGGAATTGATTCATGCTTAATATGCAATTCGGGAGAGTTGGAGATGCGACGTAAGCTAAAAATCTTAGCTGCGGTCTTTTGAGTGTTTAGACGTATGCGCCAAGTATCGAACCATTCAACGAGGCAGTCAAGAGAGGTTTGTAGCGTGTGAATAGTGGTAGGGAGATCTGTGCCGGAATGATATAAAACAGTATCATCAGCGTATAAGGCTATGGAGGTAGGGGCCAAGTCAGGAATATCATAGGTATAGATACTAAATAAGATTGGGGCCAATATGGAACTCCTGCTGTAATATGGCGCTGAGATGACTCCATGCCACCAATGCGAACAGTAAATGTGCGATCTGATAGAAAACTACAAATGGTAGTGAGCAAATACTGTGGAATTCCAATGCTATACAGTTTGAAGATTAACCCCTCATGCCAAACTTTATCAAAGGCATGTGCTACGTCGAGGAACAGGGCGGTTGTGTGCTTTCGTTGCTCAAAACCATGAATTACTGTTTGTGTTAAACGTAGTAGTTGGTGAGAGGTAGAATGTCTAGAACGAAATCCAAATTGGAAGGAAATGTGTGTAGTGTTTAACGCCAGCTTTTACTACATACCGTACCGCAGGCGGTTCAAATTGGAAGGGTGGAATGATATGGTTTTCAGAGGTATATTTAAGGAGACGGCGAAGGAGAATCTTTTCAAAGAGTTTGGACAAGGTAGGCACCAAACTTATCGGACGATAGCTGTCGGGGAGATTTTTAGGTTTATTAGGTTTGTGAAACACAATGATTTGAGCCAATTTCCAGGTGTGAGGAAAAAATCCAAGTCGAAGACAAGCGTTCAGGATTGAAGACAAATGTGCCAGGGCCTTCTTTGTCAGGTTTTTTAACGCAATATTGGGAATCAAGTCGTGTCCCGGTGATTTCTTAAGAGGAAGAGAGCGAATTAAATGCCTAAGTTCAGCAGGACTAGTGAAGGAAATTCTGCAGGGAACAGTTGGTTGGTGTCGATAAGCGTCAAGCCGCTGTTCTATACTTGGGGTGGTGGCATGAGGTGCGTTTGGTGTGAACGTGCCTTCAAAGTGGTCTGCAAGAACTTCACATTTAGCTTTGACCTCCGTAACAAGAGTGTCAGTGGTACGCAGAGCTGGTATAATATTTGGCTCTCGCAGAAGTCGTCGAGTGGCATCCCAGAGCGTGTGGTCATGCGGAGAGATGCTCGCCAGTTGTCGTTTGTAGGTCTCAAGGCGATGACGGTCCAATTCGACTTTTACTAGCCGGTTCAATTCATTAAGCTTCCTAAGCAGCCAAGGTCGGCGTTCCCTTTGCCACTGACGTCGAATCCTGTGTTTTTCATGTATAAGCTGAAGAATGGGCGCAGGTAAGGAAGAAGCAATAGGAGTCCGCTTGAAGCAGGTAGTTGAATTTCGCACACAGTGGCATATAGTGTCTGTAAAGTGTTTAATGGCAGCCTCTATGTCAGCTTCAAAGCTAAGTGAGTAAGTGTGGAGCGCTGAATCCAACTGAGCATGGAACTTATCCCATTGTACATAGCCATTAATAAGTCGCGGTGCTGAGGGAAATATGTTCGGAGTGAGTTGAAAGGTAATTAAGACCGGGCAGTGGTCAGAGTCAAGTTCCGCTAGTGTAGACATATACGATGGAAGAGGGAGATTCTTGTGAATGCCAATGTCGAGAATGTCAGGAGTATTAAGAGGATTGGTTGGATAATACGTGGGATCTGTAGGCGCCAAGACGGATAAGCCGCAGGTGTTCAATATGTGGTAAAGGCGTCGGCCATTGGGATTAGTAGAGTGGCAGCCCCATGACGAGTGTTTGCAGTTTAGATCTCCGAGAACAAGGGTGCTGCTGTCGGCAGGAAAAAGCAAGGAGAAATAAGTAGTATTTAGTTTCCGGTTAGGAGACTTATAGGCGCTGATAACAGTGAGATCATTACCATCGGTTGTAGGTAGTTTAATTCCTACCACTTCAAGGTCGGGAACGCCAGGTAAAAATATAGAGTGGTGAGTAATGTTACGTCGGATCACAATAGCTACACCTCCAGATGCTGTTGGAGCAATCCGATCCTGTCGATGGACTGTGTATCCAGGAACAGTAAAGGTTTCGTTAGGAAGTAAGTGAGTCTCACTGATACAGGCGATGTCAATATTATGCATCGTAAGAAAATGAATGAAAGAAGCGCGTTTAGCACGTAGTCCATTAGAATTCCAATTTAGAAGAGTGAGCCGTCTAAGAGTTAGCAGATTACGGGTTGCCATCATGAAGTACTTGAGAGAAGAAGAGTGAGCGAGCATATTCGGTTAATTGTGGCAGAAACGGGGTAACAAAGACGCGGAATAGCGAACAAAATTTGCTAAAGAGGTCAGTGAGAAACGACCAGAAGGAAGACGATGCGCTAGATTCCTGATTTAATGAAGGGGGAGAAGACGAAGAACAAGGTTGATGACGAGGAGAGGAAGAAGAAGAAGCAGCAGCAGCAGAGGACCTCACTGCCTGAGAATAGGAACGCTGTTCCGAGGTAGGAGGTGATTCTTGTTGCGGAGACTGATGCGGGCGAGGTTGCCGGGATTGGGAGTGTTGTGATGACTGCTGCGGGTGTATTGGTTGGGGTTGCTGACCTGGTCGCATCTGTGAAGCTGCTGCTAGACGGAGAGCACCTTGTCCTTGAGGTCGCTGGGAGATGTGTTGTTTCAATTCTAGATAATGGGGGCAACCCCGATAATTGGCCGGGTGATCTTGACCACAGTTGACACATTGAGCAGGCGTAGTAGGTAACTTACTGCACTTAGAGAAATGGTGATCACCAGTACATCGTACACAGCGAGGAGTCAGCTGACAGTAATTTTTGGTGTGGCCATATTGCTGACATCGAGTGCACTGCGGCAGGTCGGTGTTACGACGTCTGTGTTCAACTGACACAACACTGTACATCAAACGTGTGAGGTTAAGTATTTCCCTACCTCCATCGGTATTTTCTAGCTCAATGGCACATATCGAAATAGGTTGTTTGCTTCTTCCTAGCAGACTTGTAACCTTTTTGACAGGAAAGTTAAGGGCGATGAGTTCATCATAAATTTCCTTATCGCTGAGGGAACAAGGCAGATTGCGGATAATCACTGAGAAAAGTTTGTCAGCTGGGTTCCTGAAAGTGTAAAACTCTTGATTTATTGAAGTAAAGTAGGATGTCAGACGGCGGAAATCGGTTGAAGTAGAGGCAAACACTTTGATAAGAGCACCTCGGAGCTCAGTATGAAAATCTGAGAGTACACACTTTTTAATATCCTGAAGGAACAGTTGGTAATTCTGAACATTGCGCACACAAATTGGTGGAACTTTCTCCTTGGGTGTGCTATTAGGAGCTGAATCTGTCTGGTCAGAGCTTTCAGATAAAGCATGGAATCGGTTGGATGTTGGGATAGCGTAAGCATAACGGGAGTATTAGACTGCTCAGAAGATGGTGCCATACAAAGGCGTTTACTTTGAGTTTCGCAGTGAGAAGGTGGCGAGCGCTGCTCTCGACTGTTGCGATTGCCCAATTTGACTATGTCAATGTCCATGTTAGCATCATGCGGTACACTAGAATCGACTGAGTGAGTAGGCTGTGTCAGCTGAAGCTGAGGTGGCCGAAGAACTGATTTACTTACACTGTGAACAGTAGTTATACCAGAGCTCGTAGAAGGTGATGAAGCTTGATGAAACGAAGTCTGTGGATTTTGTGGAGGATAAAATGACATAATGATCTGCTTTCCATCTGTTCTGACGATGAAGACTGTAATGTTGTTTCGGAGGTAATATCCATGTTGTTAACCACATTTAAAGATGTGCGAACTAACTGGCCAGTATCATGTGCCGCGTAGGCCATGACAGCTGGTGAAATTACTAATAAAAACTAGTAGAAATATGTAAGATAGTCACTCGCGAAACAGCACTATTTGACTGTAAACGGAACACAAATAACAAACACGCACTGTCAAATCAAATTTTCGGGAGCGTACTTCTCTTTCATTATCAGGATATTTTAATAAATGTTACAGCTAAAAATGTATAACTGGATATAACACAAATATAAACAAAGACAAAACACTATCAATACTCGTATCACTGAACAAAAGACTGTTTTCAGTAAATAAAATTTCAGATCAGGAGATGACGCAAGTATTGAGTCAAAGAAACGTAACTACTTAACTTGATCAAGTGGTATAGATCTGTGCTTCTTAAGTCGACGGATTTCCATTTCAAGGCCGGACTCCAAGAGGAGCGATATCTATAACTATCTATGACTATATGTGCGACATAGAAACTGAGCAACTACTGGTGTCGTATCGAAACACTCTGCATGTGAAAAACTTATAAAAATATTAAGTAAGGGTCCCCTGTATATAGTTGATTTACACTTCACATACACTGGGCAGAAGGCAGCCTCTGTAATGTACGTATCTCACGTTTAAAAGATACCGATTTCAAATCTGCGGCGCCAAACATTTCGGGACGCTTTCTAACATAAAACAATAAAAATGGTTCATATGAACAAAAATGAATGACTTTACACCACATATTGTGATGTCATTAGTTCTGTCACGTGACTACAAACAGTAATATTTCGTGTTGCCATTGATTTCCTTATTAAACACGAAATATATGCTATTAAAATTCCCCTCAAACTTGAACGTGTCTATTGTGTGTAGGTGACATGCACTGAACAGCAAAAACCTTTTTCAAACTTAACAAAACACTGACAAGTATTAAGAACTGACCATGAACATGTGAGTAGCGGCTCTGCAGCAACAGGTTAGTAAAGCGGATAATTATTTTTAATGGTGTAGTACGTATGACGTCGAAGTGCCCATTGAAGCATTGCATCACGCTCCACTACCTGCATGCGGTCAACAGACCCAGCACTTCGCTTGTCATATCTACATTTTGGCAAACCTTACAACAGCTGCTTACTTTCTGATGTAAGTACAGCAAAGGTTCAGAATTCTTGCCAAAATGTTGATCTTCTCGAACATGCCTCCAAAGTGTTTGATTACAACATCACAGCTTTAACATAATTTATCATACAAGCGCATAAACAAAGAGTTTATACTAACAATTTAAAACGCGATCAGAAGGGGAGTGGAGTGGATAATAGAGATTTATCCACTTCTACAATACATTGTTTTATCTTTTACGTATGATAAATTATTATATGACAAATATTCAGTTAATGACTTCACAACAGATATTAATAAATTAAATAAAGTATAGACATTGAATTACGGCGTATTTTTAGTTATAAAATAAGACAGGTTATGTATAACTACTAATTTTGTTTTCATTGTTGCTAGTTTCCGTAAACTAGTCAAATTAATGAAGTTTACGGTACACGTTAATATATCGGTTCCACATAAAATATTAATGAAGCAAAAGAAGCAGTTGTAGCTTTATTACCGTCGACTTCACGAAAATTGCTTGTTAATTTTTTGCATTTTTTAATGATAACATTTTTCTCAAAACGGAAGCAATGACTTTTTTATATCTTGGCCAAACCAATAGAACGTAATTTCAGTCACAACGTAACGACCAAAACAGTTGACTATCACTTAAAGTCTACTGTATTCCCTTGTAACTACAATAAGATAATGTTTATCTTGAAGTAGATAGAGTAATAAGTGTTTGTACAAGAGTAGAGAAAGTCATGTATACATCACATAACGACCAAAACATTTGACTATCACTTAAAGTCTACTGTATTCCCTTGTAACTACAATAAGATAATGTTTATCTTGAAGTAGATAGAGCAATAAGTGTTTGTACAAGAGTAGAGAAAGTCATGTATACATCACATAACGACCAGAACAGTTGACTATCACTTAAAGTCTACTGTATTCCCTTGTAACTACAATAAGATAATGTTTATCTTGAAGTAGATATAGAGCAATAAGTGTTTATACAAGAGTAGAGAAAGTCATGTGTACATCACATAACGACCAAAACATTTGACTATCACTTAAAGTCTACTGTATTCCCTTGTAACTACAATAAGATAATGTTTATCTTGAAGTAGATAGAGCAATAAGTGTTTGTACAAGAGTAGAGAAAGTCATGTGACTGAAGGAAACGCGTTGTAAGGTTCTCACAAACGTATTTTAGAACAAAGGATGTTCATATAAAGGAGTAATGCAGGGCTTACACACGAGGCAAATGAAGCAAACAAAAGAGGAATGAATACAGAGCGTTCAACCGCTGGCGAAACGAACTTAGTAATAGAGTTAGAGTGCAGTAATTGAGGCTTTTGCCAGGACAAGTATTGAGAGAGTCGGTAGACCACGGAGTACACATTGACAGTGATGCCACACTATTGCATTAGTAGCCTTAAACTCTCATGTGTGACATACATCCTTCATACAAACCTAACATTAGTTACGTTCTGGCAGTATAGTGTATTATACTCAAAAATGGAACAGCAGCTTTTTGAGGTCGGCAGAATTTGTAGAATCTTCTAAAAGGCAGAAGAAAGATTTTGTTTTGAAAATCTTTGTGTAAAGTAAAACGTTATTGCTTTTGGTGAAATAGCATATTTGTTTACTGTTTTCTAGTTCTGAACTCCAAAAATCTTGTGTTAAAGAAGAAAAGTACATAGTACCGTGGTGTTCCAATTTAAAGCTGTTAATTCCTGGATACCTGGAGTCAGACTGTAAAATTCAAGTGGTTGAATGAAGAATGTTGACAAAAGTCGGTAAAGATTTTGTTGCTGAGAGGAGGAAAGTGTGTCCAAAGCGTGTTTACACAAAACCACTGGAATGCCGCCACGAGTGACAAATTGTCCAAGCGTGAACTGGAAAACCTCCAACTGATGTGTTGACAAATGAATTCACGCTGTTAAATGGCCCAAAGTGATGCCTTTGTAAACATATAAATCTTTATAACAAAATGAGGTTGTTCATTTCCCATTTCGTAACAACGTAGACACAGTAATTAAACGTCCACCAAAAATCATACACCTAGATTTAAGTAAAGGTATGTTTACACATACAGCCTTTTTCTGGATAAGCATGCTCACGTAGGCAAGTGAAACATATAAATGAAAGTTCTGTTAAATAGTCTTTACATACAAGCATTTAAGAACATTTTGTTTTTTCCAAATGGAGTTAAACATTATTATTATTAAAATGTCACATTTTAAGATTTTTATAAGAACTTATTAGCCGCCGATATGACCATAGCACTTAAAGGCGGGGTATAAATGGAACGAGGAAAAGAAATTAAAAGTATACACTGAATTTCACAGGAATTTCCTCAGAAGTAGTATTATTAATGCATACAATTTACACAAATAATTTGTTTCTAGATGTCAATCATTTTTAGTTATCTTTTGATGTGGAAACGTAGAGTCAGACTGAAAAATTCAATTCGATAGCCGGGATTTGAACCACGGATCTTCTGGTCTCCGTCCAGCCGCTCTAACCATTGAGCTACTATGGCCAACGTGCCGACATGACATTAAATTCTCCAACTGACTCGTGTTTTTCCGTCTGACTCTACGTTTCCACAATTTAGCCTACACACCGCCAGTGTGAAAGAACAATTAATTTACATTATCTTTTTATATTAGTTTGAATTTTATAAAACTTGTACCTTTTTTAAATAAGAAGATTCTTGTTATTTTCTTCGCCATACTAGGAGAACGGAATTTCGAAGCCTTTACATAGCGAAATGGTTTAAAACGTTTGATTGTTACTTAAACAGCTTTTCCATAAAAGCATTAACGCCAGGACTTGAACATGAAATTAGCTTTGCTATTCACAATGGCATTATAACGTCAACATATCTTATCTACTCTATTTCGAAACCTTCGGAATAATTTAGCACCTAAAAATATCCACATAGAACAGTACTTTCTCAACTACAAGGTCAATTGATAAAAATAATAAGCTAATGATGGTTTTTCTATATATAAAGAAAACAAAACCTTAAATCTTAACGTTTTCAAGGTTTGGTAACAATGTTTATACCGATTCTAACGAAAATTATTATGATTGGTCTTATTTATTATCCTGATAACAGGGTTTAGTGTTACAGTTGCGTTTAGATAACTTCCCTGTCGTTGTATCTACAAGAAAATTAGCAATAATTTATGACAAAAGAATTTGTACAAATTATCCCGATCAACCTGAAGTGTAAGGACGTATGAAGCTTCTATTGTACTAGAGTGCGTTTTCATTAAGAGCTGTGTAAATGTAGCAACGATAGTCGGTCATATAATGATATATTCTAATAGCGGACATATGTTGGCCTTGAAAGTACATTCTCTATGCATATCCAGGACATATGAGAGTGAACTGAAAACTTCTCGACCTCACCCAGAGATCGCACCACTACTTGCACGATAGCTTTATATTACGTTGGTACATATGTTAATAGACCCTATGTAAAATTACAAGTCATGCCAGCCAATAGTTGACTGTAGATAGTTGTTTGAAGCATCCAGGACATATGAGAGTGAACTGAAAACTTCTCGACCTCACCCAGAGATCTCGCCACTACTTGCACGATAGCTTTATATTACGTTGGTACACATGTTAATAGACCCTATGTAAAATTACAAGTCATGCCAGCCAATAGTTGACTGTAGATAGTTGTTTGAAGCATCCAGGACATATGAGAGTGAACTGAAAACTTCTCGACCTCACCCAGAGATCGCGCCACTACTTGCATGATATCTTTACATTACGTTGGTACACATGTTAATAGACCCTATGTAAAATTGCAAGTCATGCCAGGCAATAGTTGACTGTAGATAGTTGTTTGAAGCATCCAGGACATATGAGAATGAACTGAAAACTTCTCGACCTCACCCAGAGATCGCGCCACTACTTGCATGATATCTTTATATTACGTTGGTACACATGTTAATAGACCCTATGTAAAATTGCAAGTCATGCCAGCCAATAGTTGACTGTAGATAGTTGTTTGAAGCATCCAGGACATATGAGAGTGAACTGAAAACTTCTCGACCTCACCCAGAGATCGCGCCACTACTTGCAGGATAGCTTTATATTACGTTGGTACACATGTTAATAGACCCTATGTAAAATTACAAGTCATGCCAGCCAATAGTTGACTGTAGATAGTTGTTTGAAGCATCCAGGACATATGAGAGTGAACTGAAAACTTCTCGACCTCACCCAGAGATCTCGCCACTACTTGCACGATAGCTTTATATTACGTTGGTACACATGTTAATAGACCCTATGTAAAATTGCAAGTCATGCCAGCCAATAGTTGACTGTATATAGTTGTTTGAAGCATCCAGGACATATCAGAGTGAACTGAAAACTTCTCGACCTCACCCAGAGATCGCGCCACTACTTGCATGATAGCTTTATATTACGTTGGTACACATGTTAATAGACCCTATGTAAAATTACAAGTCATGCCAGCCAATAGTTGACTGTAGATAGTTGTTTGAAGCATCCAGGACATATGAGAGTGAACTGAAAACTTCTCGACCTCACCCAGAGATCGCGCCACTACTTGCATGATATCTTTATATTACGTTGGTACACATGTTAATAGACCCTATGTAAAATTACAAGTCATGCCAGCCAATAGTTGACTGTAGATAGTTGTTTGAAGCATCCAGGACATATGAGAGTGAACTGAAAACTTCTCGACCTCACCCAGAGATCGCGCCACTACTTGCATGATAGCTTTATATTACGTTGGTACATATGTTAATAGACCCTATGTAAAATTACAAGTCATGCCAGTCAATAGTTGACTGTAGATAGTTGTTTGAAGCATCCAGGACATATGAGAGTGAACTGAAAACTTCTCGACCTCACCCAGAGATCTCGCCACTACTTGCATGATAGCTTTATATTACGTTGGTACACATGTTAATAGACCCTATGTAAAATTACATGTCATGCCAGCCAATAGTTGACTGTAGATAGTTGTTTGAAGCATCCAGGACATATGAGAGTGAACTGAAAACTTCTCGACCTCACCCAGAGATCTCGCCACTACTTGCATGATAGCTTTATATTACGTTGGTACATATGTTAATAGACCCTATGTAAAATTACAAGTCATGCCAGCCAATAGTTGACTGTAGATAGTTGTTTGAAGCATCCAGGACATATGAGAGTGAACTGAAAACTTCTGGACCTCACCCAGAGATCGCGCCACTACTTGCATGATAGCTTTATATTACGTTGGTACACACGTTAATAGACCCTATGTAAAATTACAAGTCATGCCAGCCAATAGTTGACTGTAGATAGTTGTTTGAAGCATCCAGGACATATGAGAGTGAACTGAAAACTTCTCGACCTCACCCAGAGATCGCACCACTACTTGCATGATAGCTTTATATTACGTTGGTACATATGTTAATAGACCCTATGTAAAATTACAAGTCATGCCAGCCAATAGTTGACTGTAGATAGTTGTTTGAAGCATCCAGGACATATGAGAGTGAACTGAAAACTTCTCGACCTCACCCAGAGATCGCGCCACTACTTGCATGATATCTTTACATTACGTTGGTACACATGTTAATAGACCCTATGTAAAATTGCAAGTCATGCCAGCCAATAGTTGACTGTAGATAGTTGTTTGAAGCATCCAGGACATATGAGAGTGAACTGAAAACTTCTCGACCTCACCCAGAGATCGCGCCACTACTTGCATGATATCTTTACATTACGTTGGTACACATGTTAATAGACCCTATGTAAAATTGCAAGTCATGCCAGCCAATAGTTGACTGTAGATAGTTGTTTGAAGCATCCAGGGCATATGAGAGTGAACTGAAAACTTCTCGACCTCACCCAGAGATCGCGCCACTACTTGCATGATAGCTTTACATTACGTTGGTACACATGTTAATAGACCCTATGTAAAATTGCAAGTCATGCCAGCCAATAGTTGACTGTAGATAGTTGTTTGAAGCATCCAGGACATATGAGAGTGAACTGAAAACTTCTCGACCTCACCCAGAGATCGCGCCACTACTTGCAGGATAGCTTTATATTACGTTGGTACACACGTTAATAGACCCTATGTAAAATTACAAGTCATGCCAGCCAATAGTTGACTGTAGATAGTTGTTTGAAGCATCCAGGACATATGAGAGTGAACTGAAAACTTCTCGACCTCACCCAGAGATCGCACCACTACTTGCATGATAGCTTTATATTACGTTGGTACATATGTTAATAGACCCTATGTAAAATTACAAGTCATGCCAGCCAATAGTTGACTGTAGATAGTTGTTTGAAGCATCCAGGACATATCAGAGTGAACTGAAAACTTCTCGACCTCACCCAGAGATCGCACCACTACTTGCATGACATCTTTATATTACGTTGGTACATATGTTAATAGACCCTATGTAAAATTACAAGTCATGCCAGCCAATAGTTGACTGTAGATAGTTGTTTGAAGCATCCAGGACATATCAGAGTGAACTGAAAACTTCTTGACCTCACCTAGAGATCGCGCCACTACTTGCAGGATATCTTTATATTACGTTGGTACATATGTTAATAGACCCTATGTAAAATTACAAGTCATGCCAGCCAATAGTTGACTGTAGATAGTTGTTTGAAGCATCCAGGACATATCAGAGTGAACTGAAAACTTCTCGACCTCACCTAGAGATCGCGCCACTACTTGTATGATATCTTTATATTACGTTGGTACACACGTTAATACACCCTAGGTAAAATTACAAGTCATGCCAGCCAATAGTTGACTGTAGATAGTTGTTTGAAGCATCCAGGACATATGAGAGTGAACTGAAAACTTCTCGACCTCACCCAGAGATCGCGCCACTACTTGTATGATATCTTTATATTACGTTGGTACACACGTTAATACACCCTAGGTAAAATTGCAAGTCATGCCAGTCATTAGTTGACTGTAGATAGTTGTTTGAAGCATCCAGGACATATGAAAGTGAACTGAAAACTTCTCGACCTCACCCAGAGATCGCGCCACTACTTGCATGATATCTTTATATTACGTTGGTACACACGTTAATAGACCCTATGTAAAATTACAAGTCATGCCAGTCAATAGTTGACTGTAGATAGTTTTTTGAAGCATCCAGGACATATGAGAGTGAACTGAAAACTTCTCGACCTCACCCAGAGATCTCGCCACTACTTGCATGATAGCTTTATATTACGTTGGTACACATGTTAATAGACCCTATGTAAAATTACAAGTCATGCCAGTCATTAGTTGACTGTAGATAGTTGTTTGAAGAATCCAGGACATATGAGAGTGAACTGAAAACTTCTCGACCTCACCCAGAGATCTCGCCACTACTTGCATGATATCTTTATATTACGTTGGTACACACGTTAATAGACCCTAGGTAAAATTACAAGTCATGCCAGCCAATAGTTGACTGTAGATAGTTGTTTGAAGCATCCAGGACATATGAGAGTGAACTGAAAACTTCTCGACCTCACCCAGAGATCGCGCCACTACTTGCATGATAGCTTTATATTACGTTGGTACACATGTTAATAGACCCTATGTAAAATTGCAAGTCATGCCAGCCAATAGTTGACTGTAGATAGTTGTTTGAAGCATCCAGGACATATGAGAGTGAACTGAAAACTTCTCGACCTCACCCAGAGATCTCGCCACTACTTGCATGATAGCTTTATATTACGTTGGTACACATGTTAATAGACCCTATGTAAAATTACAAGTCATGCCAGCCAATAGTTGACTGTAGATAGTTGTTTGAAGCATCCAGGACATATGAGAGTGAACTGAAAACTTCTCGACCTCACCCAGAGATCTCGCCACTACTTGCATGATAGCTTTATATTACGTTGGTACATATGTTAATAGACCCTATGTAAAATTACAAGTCATGCCAGCCAATAGTTGACTGTAGATAGTTGTTTGAAGCATCCAGGACATATGAGAGTGAACTGAAAACTTCTGGACCTCACCCAGAGATCGCGCCACTACTTGCATGATAGCTTTATATTACGTTGGTACACACGTTAATAGACCCTATGTAAAATTACAAGTCATGCCAGCCAATAGTTGACTGTAGATAGTTGTTTGAAGCATCCAGGACATATGAGAGTGAACTGAAAACTTCTCGACCTCACCCAGAGATCGCACCACTACTTGCATGATAGCTTTATATTACGTTGGTACATATGTTAATAGACCCTATGTAAAATTACAAGTCATGCCAGCCAATAGTTGACTGTAGATAGTTGTTTGAAGCATCCAGGACATATGAGAGTGAACTGAAAACTTCTCGACCTCACCCAGAGATCGCGCCACTACTTGCATGATATCTTTACATTACGTTGGTACACATGTTAATAGACCCTATGTAAAATTGCAAGTCATGCCAGCCAATAGTTGACTGTAGATAGTTGTTTGAAGCATCCAGGACATATGAGAGTGAACTGAAAACTTCTCGACCTCACCCAGAGATCGCGCCACTACTTGCATGATATCTTTACATTACGTTGGTACACATGTTAATAGACCCTATGTAAAATTGCAAGTCATGCCAGCCAATAGTTGACTGTAGATAGTTGTTTGAAGCATCCAGGACATATGAGAGTGAACTGAAAACTTCTCGACCTCACCCAGAGATCGCGCCACTACTTGCATGATAGCTTTACATTACGTTGGTACACATGTTAATAGACCCTATGTAAAATTGCAAGTCATGCCAGCCAATAGTTGACTGTAGATAGTTGTTTGAAGCATCCAGGACATATGAGAGTGAACTGAAAACTTCTCGACCTCACCCAGAGATCGCGCCACTACTTGCAGGATAGCTTTATATTACGTTGGTACACAAGTTAATAGACCCTATGTAAAATTACAAGTCATGCCAGCCAATAGTTGACTGTAGATAGTTGTTTGAAGCATCCAGGACATATGAGAGTGAACTGAAAACTTCTCGACCTCACCCAGAGATCGCACCACTACTTGCATGATAGCTTTATATTACGTTGGTACATATGTTAATAGACCCTATGTAAAATTACAAGTCATGCCAGCCAATAGTTGACTGTAGATAGTTGTTTGAAGCATCCAGGACATATCAGAGTGAACTGAAAACTTCTCGACCTCACCCAGAGATCGCACCACTACTTGCATGACATCTTTATATTACGTTGGTACATATGTTAATAGACCCTATGTAAAATTACAAGTCATGCCAGCCAATAGTTGACTGTAGATAGTTGTTTGAAGCATCCAGGACATATCAGAGTGAACTGAAAACTTCTTGACCTCACCTAGAGATCGCGCCACTACTTGCAGGATATCTTTATATTACGTTGGTACATATGTTAATAGACCCTATGTAAAATTACAAGTCATGCCAGCCAATAGTTGACTGTAGATAGTTGTTTGAAGCATCCAGGACATATCAGAGTGAACTGAAAACTTCTCGACCTCACCTAGAGATCGCGCCACTACTTGTATGATATCTTTATATTACGTTGGTACACACGTTAATACACCCTAGGTAAAATTACAAGTCATGCCAGCCAATAGTTGACTGTAGATAGTTGTTTGAAGCATCCAGGACATATGAGAGTGAACTGAAAACTTCTCGACCTCACCCAGAGATCGCGCCACTACTTGTATGATATCTTTATATTACGTTGGTACACACGTTAATACACCCTAGGTAAAATTGCAAGTCATGCCAGTCATTAGTTGACTGTAGATAGTTGTTTGAAGCTTCCAGGACATATGAGAGTGAACTGAAAACTTCTCGACCGCACCCAGAAATCGCGCCACTACTTGCATGATATCTTTATATTACGTTGGTACACACGTTAATAGACCCTATGTAAAATTACAAGTCATGCCAGTCAATAGTTGACTGTAGATAGTTTTTTGAAGCATCCAGGACATATGAGAGTGAACTGAAAACTTCTCGACCTCACCCAGAGATCTCGCCACTACTTGCATGATAGCTTTATATTACGTTGGTACACATGTTAATAGACCCTATGTAAAATTACAAGTCATGCCAGTCAATAGTTGACTGTAGATAGTTTTTTGAAGCATCCAGGACATATGAGAGTGAACTGAAAACTTCTCGACCTCACCCAGAGATCTCGCCACTACTTGCATGATAGCTTTATATTACGTTGGTACACACGTTAATAGACCCTATGTAAAATTACAAGTCATGCCAGTCATTAGTTGACTGTAGATAGTTGTTTGAAGAATCCAGGACATATGAGAGTGAACTGAAAACTTCTCGACCTCACCCAGAGATCTCGCCACTACTTGCATGATATCTTTATATTACGTTGGTACACACGTTAATAGACCCTAGGTAAAATTACAAGTCATGCCAGCCAATAGTTGACTGTAGATAGTTGTTTGAAGCATCCAGGACATATGAGAGTGAACTGAAAACTTCTGGACCTCACCCAGAGATCGCGCCACTACTTGCATGATAGCTTTATATTACGTTGGTACACACGTTAATAGACCCTATGTAAAATTACAAGTCATGCCAGCCAATAGTTGACTGTAGATAGTTGTTTGAAGCATCCAGGACATATGAGAGTGAACTGAAAACTTCTCGACCTCACCCAGAGATCGCGCCACCACTTGCATGATAGCTTTATATTACGTTGGTACACATGTTAATAGACCCTATGTAAAATTGCAAGTCATGCCAGCCAATAGTTGACTGTAGATAGTTGTTTGAAGCATCCAGGACATATGAGAGTGAACTGAAAACTTCTCGACCTCACCCAGAGATCTCGCCACTACTTGCATGATAGCTTTATATTACGTTGGTACACATGTTAATAGACCCTATGTAAAATTACAAGTCATGCCAGCCAATAGTTGACTGTAGATAGTTGTTTGAAGCATCCAGGACATATGAGAGTGAACTGAAAACTTCTCGACCTCACCCAGAGATCTCGCCACTACTTGCATGATAGCTTTATATTACGTTGGTACATATGTTAATAGACCCTATGTAAAATTACAAGTCATGCCAGCCAATAGTTGACTGTAGATAGTTGTTTGAAGCATCCAGGACATATGAGAGTGAACTGAAAACTTCTGGACCTCACCCAGAGATCGCGCCACTACTTGCATGATAGCTTTATATTACGTTGGTACACACGTTAATAGACCCTATGTAAAATTACAAGTCATGCCAGCCAATAGTTGACTGTAGATAGTTGTTTGAAGCATCCAGGACATATGAGAGTGAACTGAAAACTTCTCGACCTCACCCAGAGATCGCACCACTACTTGCATGATAGCTTTATATTACGTTGGTACATATGTTAATAGACCCTATGTAAAATTACAAGTCATGCCAGCCAATAGTTGACTGTAGATAGTTGTTTGAAGCATCCAGGACATATGAGAGTGAACTGAAAACTTCTCGACCTCACCCAGAGATCGCGCCACTACTTGCATGATATCTTTACATTACGTTGGTACACATGTTAATAGACCCTATGTAAAATTGCAAGTCATGCCAGCCAATAGTTGACTGTAGATAGTTGTTTGAAGCATCCAGGACATATGAGAGTGAACTGAAAACTTCTCGACCTCACCCAGAGATCGCGCCACTACTTGCATGATATCTTTACATTACGTTGGTACACATGTTAATAGACCCTATGTAAAATTGCAAGTCATGCCAGCCAATAGTTGACTGTAGATAGTTGTTTGAAGCATCCAGGACATATGAGAGTGAACTGAAAACTTCTCGACCTCACCCAGAGATCGCGCCACTACTTGCATGATAGCTTTACATTACGTTGGTACACATGTTAATAGACCCTATGTAAAATTGCAAGTCATGCCAGCCAATAGTTGACTGTAGATAGTTGTTTGAAGCATCCAGGACATATGAGAGTGAACTGAAAACTTCTCGACCTCACCCAGAGATCGCGCCACTACTTGCAGGATAGCTTTATATTACGTTGGTACACACGTTATTAGACCCTATGTAAAATTACAAGTCATGCCAGCCAATAGTTGACTGTAGATAGTTGTTTGAAGCATCCAGGACATATGAGAGTGAACTGAAAACTTCTCGACCTCACCCAGAGATCGCACCACTACTTGCATGATAGCTTTATATTACGTTGGTACATATGTTAATAGACCCTATGTAAAATTACAAGTCATGCCAGCCAATAGTTGACTGTAGATAGTTGTTTGAAGCATCCAGGACATATCAGAGTGAACTGAAAACTTCTCGACCTCACCCAGAGATCGCACCACTACTTGCATGACATCTTTATATTACGTTGGTACATATGTTAATAGACCCTATGTAAAATTACAAGTCATGCCAGCCAATAGTTGACTGTAGATAGTTGTTTGAAGCATCCAGGACATATCAGAGTGAACTGAAAACTTCTTGACCTCACCTAGAGATCGCGCCACTACTTGCAGGATATCTTTATATTACGTTGGTACATATGTTAATAGACCCTATGTAAAATTACAAGTCATGCCAGCCAATAGTTGACTGTAGATAGTTGTTTGAAGCATCCAGGACATATCAGAGTGAACTGCAAACTTCTCGACCTCACCTAGAGATCGCGCCACTACTTGTATGATATCTTTATATTACGTTGGTACACACGTTAATACACCCTAGGTAAAATTACAAGTCATGCCAGCCAATAGTTGACTGTAGATAGTTGTTTGAAGCATCCAGGACATATGAGAGTGAACTGAAAACTTCTCGACCTCACCCAGAGATCGCGCCACTACTTGTATGATATCTTTATATTACGTTGGTACACACGTTAATACACCCTAGGTAAAATTGCAAGTCATGCCAGTCATTAGTTGACTGTAGATAGTTGTTTGAAGCATCCAGGACATATGAGAGTGAACTGAAAACTTCTCGACCTCACCCAGAGATCGCGCCACTACTTGCATGATATCTTTATATTACGTTGGTACACACGTTAATAGACCCTATGTAAAATTACAAGTCATGCCAGTCAATAGTTGACTGTAGATAGTTTTTTGAAGCATCCAGGACATATGAGAGTGAACTGAAAACTTCTCGACCTCACCCAGAGATCTCGCCACTACTTGCATGATAGCTTTATATTACGTTGGTACACATGTTAATAGACCCTATGTAAAATTACAAGTCATGCCAGTCATTAGTTGACTGTAGATAGTTGTTTGAAGAATCCAGGACATATGAGAGTGAACTGAAAACTTCTCGACCTCACCCAGAGATCTCGCCACTACTTGCATGATAGCTTTATATTACGTTGGTACACATGTTAATAGACCCTATGTAAAATTACAAGTCATGCCAGTCATTAGTTGACTGTAGATAGTTGTTTGAAGCATCCAGGACATATCAGAGTGAACTGAAAACTTCTGGACCTCACCCAGAGATCGCGCCACTACTTGCATGATATCTTTATATTACGTTGGTACACACGTTAATAGACCCTAGGTAAAATTACAAGTCATGCCAGCCAATAGTTGACTGTAGATAGTTGTTTGAAGCATCCAGGACATATGAGAGTGAACTGAAAACTTCTCGACCTCACCCAGAGATCGCGCCACTACTTGCATGATAGCTTTATATTACGTTGGTACACATGTTAATAGACCCTATGTAAAATTGCAAGTCATGCCAGCCAATAGTTGACTGTAGATAGTTGTTTGAAGCATCCAGGACATATGAGAGTGAACTGAAAACTTCTCGACCTCACCCAGAGATCTCGCCACTACTTGCATGATAGCTTTATATTACGTTGGTACACATGTTAATAGACCCTATGTAAAATTGCAAGTCATGCCAGCCAATAGTTGACTGTAGATAGTTGTTTGAAGCATCCAGGACATATGAGAGTGAACTGAAAACTTCTCGACCTCACCTAGAGATCGCGCCACTACTTGTATGATATCTTTACATTACGTTGGTACACATGTTAATAGACCCTATGTAGAATTACAAGTCATGCCAGCCAATAGTTGACTGTAGATAGTTGTTTGAAGCATCCAGGACATATGAGAGTGAACTGAAAACTTCTCGACCTCACCCAGAGATCGCGCCACTACTTGCATGATATCTTTATATTACGTTGGTACACATGTTAATAGACCCTATGTAAAATTACAAGTCATGCCAGCCAATAGTTGACTGTAGATAGTTGTTTGAAGCATCGCTTTGAAAATGAAGAAATTCGAGTATCGTGCTGTGATTAATTCGCTGTAAAAGAAGCTTTAACACCTACAGAAATACATTTGTGGATTGTAAATGTGTATGGTCGCTGTTTTCCTTCAGTTACCATTGTGAAGAAATGAGCGGCCGATTTTAAACGTCCCAGACGATCCACGAGAACGACGTCCAAAAGCTGTAACAACACTGGAAATAAATGAAAATGTACATGACATGATTTTGGAAGATCGGCGTATAAAGGTGCGTGAAATAGCTAATGCTCTTGGAGTCTCACAGGAACGTATTGGTCATACTCTATATCTTGAATTAAACATGAAAAAGCTTTGCGAAAGATGGATGTCGTTTTAACAAACGCATTCCTACGATACTTTCTCAAAAGTGCTTGTCGCATTTTCAGAAGAACAAAAGTAACGTTTTGTACCGATACATCACAATGGATGAAACATGGATTCACCATTTCACAGCCGAATCCAAACAACAGTCGAGGATGTGGACAGAAGCTGATTCTTCAGCTCCAAAGAAGGCAAGGACGATGCTATCGGCAGTAAAGATCATGGCGTCAGTGTTTTGGGATGCCAAAGGAATTTGTTGATAGACTATCTCGAAAAAGGTAAAACTATTGCTGGAGAATACTACCCTCAACTTCCAATCAAGCATTCGTGAAAACACACTCGGGTTAAAAAGAGAAAAAAAAGTTGCTTTCCATAAGGACAATGAACCTGCCCACAGAAGTGTTTTGACAATTAGGAAATTAAGAGATCTGGAACATCCACCTATTCCACAGATTTGGCTCCCTCATACTTCCATCTGTTTCCAAAACTGAAGACATTTTTCGCTAGTAGACGCTTTTCGTACAATGAAGAAGCAATTCCGGCTGTAAATGAGTACTACACTACAGAGAGAGAGGATCATGGCGTTGGAACATCGCTGGACAAAATGTAGTGAGAGCAGATCATGTTGAAAAATAAAACTACTTTGAAAGCATGAATTGTCGTTTTTCAGTATCAGGCCGAAATTATCTGCTCACGTCATAACTTTACAAATCGTTATTCATCTTTTTAAGTAGATAATTGTTCTTATTTAACTGCTCTCTTATATAGTTGTTCCTCTTGACCTTTATGTGGGTTCTGGATCACTGATGGCTGGTGAGCCCAGTGCCTGGTGTGAGGGTTAGTGAAGTGCATGATAGTACGAGGGCGAGATGAATTGATAGGAAAGATGATGATTGCGCAATTGGTAAAATGATGGAGGGTGAAACCGGAGGACCCGGAGAAAATGCACCACATATCTCACTTTGCCGTCGCCTGGGAACGAACCCCGATCACCTAGGTGAGAGTCGAGCGGTCTAACTAGTCAGTCACGGCTTGGTCATAGCCTTAGTGAACTACATGGCAAAGTTTGGGGATGTGAATCAAGAGATACATTTACGTAAGTCTATCGTACATACACGTCCAGACAATATAGGTATAGAAGCAATCACGTCTTCCGAACATGTATCGACAAGAGCGAGAAATCATGTATAATGCAATTGAATACTGTTACAAAGAGAAAGAAGAGGGAAAGAAACCCTTTGTGCCAAGCTGTAATGGTGAACTGCATAGTTAATTGATTAATCCTTCATACTGACGATCATAGAAAAGTCTACTAAAACAGACTGTGAAGGGACTCTCCATTGATGTTAAATGCTATATTGACGCATCACGTGCGACGGCAAGAAATTCGATTATGAACGTATTTCGGACAAGAAGTTGTGAAGTACAGACCTCCTACCACGAAAATGCTGCATCTGACAGCGTAGAAACATTTTTGTTTTTATCTTTCAAACTTTGTAATACTGTTTTATAATGCCATTATCTCAGAAATGCTTACATGGATCTCTTCGCTACAATAAGTTTGTTTATTAAGGCAGATGCGTCTTCTTTTCGTCTCACCCTCTTTGTGTACAATCATTTCCCTATGCGTTGTTCTTTACTTAGTTCCCAATATTTCTTCATTTTATCTGACCTTTTTTCCTTTCTTCTACCGAGATAATGTGTTTGGATTTTAATGTAGATTTATCTTTGAACCTTATCTTTTCGATTTTATTTCTTACTTTCATTAACCCGTCAGGTAATGAACTTTCTGTGATTTTTAATTCTGGTTTGTCTTTTTCAGTTTCTTTAAACCAGTTAGGTTTTGTTTTACGGTTACGGAAGAAATCAAAGATTCGTTTAGTTAATCTGCTAGGTTTATTCTGAGAAGATAGCTATAAAAATTTATCCTCCTTTTTCGAATAGCATCTAAGAGTTTTTCAATTTTATTTTAGATGCGACTATTTTATTATTAATAAGGTATTTTGAATAAAATGTTACACATGTTTCTACTTTCTCTACCGTTTATTGTATTCCACCAAAATGTTTATCCAGATTTCAGTACAAAGACGCATTTTGAAGTCCATAAAATCATTTCTGGAAAAAATTACAAGTGTGTGTGTGTGTGTGTGTGTGTGTGTGTGTGTGTGTGTGTGTGTGTGTGTGTGTGTGGGGGGGGGGGCATGTCATCTATGTACAAACAAAAAAACCCTTTAAACACTTAAGAAACTTTCAGGAATAGGACATGAAGATTTTCAACTCTTCCTCCTTTACAACTCCGTGGAACATTTCTTGAAAGTGTTGATCCCTCTTGAAAAATGAAATGTATATCTTAAATATTTTCTGGAATGTCCTCAGAAGTGCCCTTTATTCTAGACGAGATTTTGTAGCTGATAAACCGTAAAAGAGTAGTAAAATGTTACCACACAAAGAAGATTGGGGCAGGGAAAAATATACTGAAGTGCGAAATAATTTGGAAAGGGAATAGCGGGCATGGTTTAGATTTGGTGAAATGAAATTAAGGGTAATGGACCTACAAATTAGCGAGAGGAATAATCAAAATAACATTTTTTTAAATCCTCCCTTCCTCACCAATGCTGATGTTAGGAGTCGCTCAGGTTTCCTCAGAGCGAGGGAGTCGAAGATTTTGACCTGAGATACCAGGGTTGAGGGGTCGGCCCAACGACTGGGAGGATGAAGAGATGAATCATGAAGTAATTGGTGGAATGATGGTGGGGGAAACCGGAGGAAATCCGCCCCAACTCCTTAAGATAACATTTACGAAGGCTAACAATACAAAAGAGATTGGGCATTAAGTAAATTAATAGGAAAGAGTAAAGAAAAATAGAAGAGAGGGATTTTAAAACTATAAAGTTGTATATTTGTAAGGATGCCTATCAGGAAAAAGTGATATATTTAATTAAAAGAGAACATTAAAAATGGGTAAATAGTGAACTTGGTGTAATAACCACGGTGTTTAGTTGTAACTCAAGTATATTTGCATCGTATATTACAAAGGAGGAATAGTTCCAGTAGTTTACTGGAAAAACAGGAGTTAGTTGGAGAATTTAGTGTCATACTAGCAAGTTGGTTAAGAGCTGCCGGACGGAGACACGAGATACACGATTCAGATCCCGGCTATAACATTGGATTTTTTCAGTCTGATTCTACCTTTCCATCCCTCATATTTATTTGAATTTTGAAATAGTTACTGTTTTCTAAAATAAGAAGTAACTATGTTTTGGCGACGCAAAGGTAAAGGAGTATGACGTTGCTTCCACATTCCGTAGTTTGTTTTACCATAAAGAAGATACGGGTAGCTTGTAAAGGTCATTGGATGTTCGCCATGTGGTACCCTCTTAACCTATGTAAATCATTCCACAGAAACAGCTGCAGTCTTACGTACCTACGTCACCCACAAAAGTACGTGTTTAACTTTATATATAAATCACAAGTTCACACAGCCACCTGTTGCTTAATTGTTTAATGTGGGCATCGAACATGGTCACAGACTTTCATAACATGTACTTCCACTGAAGGCGGATGGGGTGTTCGGTACAAACGATCTGCAGTTGAGACTGACTCTTTCTCCAGGTGCTCTAAACTTAGACATTGCTAAAGATCACCTATCATCTGTGACAACGCCAGTATATGGTACAGTAGGCTAAACAGTTGATAGCTATGTAATGATTTTGAAGCTGTATTCTCTTTTATGACCTACAGATAAAAATATGAATAACGACTTTCTATTTGGAAAAATATAAGTAATGGAAAATTTAGACAAATAACAAGGAATGCCTAGAAGTTATTTGCTGCATAATACTATGTAACTTTATGTTTTAACAAGATCTAAATTTTCTGTTTATATGTTTCGTATAGTACATTTTAATTAAAATATTTACACACTTTTTTAAAAAGAATATTTCGATAAATGTTCAATTTAAAAGGTAGATGGACGTATATTATTCATAATCTTAGTGTGGAATCTTCGGTAAAATAGGATCCATAAAATGGTAAGCCGACCAGGCTTGGTCAATTGTGCCTATGCCCCAAGTGAGTAATCTCCGGGAGAAAGGATGAGGTGAGAGAAGACAAAGGACAGCTGACCCAAAGACTCACGACAGTGCAGAGACCGTACTATTGACCAGTGATGAACTCCTTGGTACTCCTCAAACGGCCCACTAGGCCGGCCCGGAGACCGGAGACTGCCCTACCGGAAAAGGGAGTGTTTACCAGAAGCATATCATCCTGCCATACAACGCCGAGATATTCACTAGCACTTCTACCCTGAAAGAGACCACCAAATTAGAGAAGATGTGAAATAAGGACAGGAAATTTGGGAAATGTATGTATTTGGAGATCTTCTCGGGAAGCAAGCCAGGTAAAAAGACGATTAGAAATCGATGTATTACGAACGTACATCTCTCCCATCATCTGGATATTTTAATAAATGTTATAACCACAAATGTATCACTGGATATAACACATATCAACAAAGACAAAACACTATCAAAACTCGCATCACTGAACAAAGACTGTTTTCAGTAAATTAAATACCAGGTCAGGAGATGGCGTGAGTACAGAAAAATAATTGGGGTCAAATGCTTTGACCATTTCCTCAGAGAGGGGCACGCTTAATCGTGATGCTGCTCTTGGAAACCGGTCTTAAAATGGAAATCCGTCGACTTAAGAAGCACAGATCTATACAGCTTGATCGTCAAGTTAAGTAGTTACGTTTCTTTGACTCAATTAACTCACGCCATCTCCTGACCTGACATTTAATTTACTTTTGTTCAGTGATGCGGGTATTGATAGTGTTTTGTCTTTGTTATACATTTGCAGTTATAACATTTATTAAAATATGCTGATGATGGGAGAGATGTACGCTCTAATCGTCTTTTCACCTGACTTGTTTCCCGAGAACATCTCGAACATATTTGTCGCCATGAAGACTTCAGGGCTTATTCGGAGATGTAATTAACCTATCCAACATTCACCTGGTGACCAGGGAAACCCCCCGAGAATAACTCATGGGTCAGATAGGCCTGCCACGGACCTCCGGAATGCGTAAACCGCCTGAGTCATGTCCCTCGGTAATCTTTGGGATGCCACGTTTGGTATTTAACAGTCACATCGGTCTTTTCCCAAAGATTCAAGGCGATCTCCTTACTTGCGGTATGAAGTAGAACAACTAAAAATGCTCACATTTTAATATTTTACGTAGATACATAATTATTTATTTAAAACGGCTATGTCATTTAGTTTATTTACTGAATCCCTAGGAAAATTACTGAAGATTTAGTGAAAAATGTATATCTGTGTACTTAAATAGGTTAGTTGACAAGCCAATTTATTGAGTGAATGGAGTTCTCTCATGATTGTAAATAAACCTATTACTGCAGTTCTGTTAATGATGGCGCATTTTCTGTTTAAACATACCCACAGAGCTGGTAATTGCCCTAGTAAAATATGTTTGAAGTATTAATTTGTAGGTCTACGTTTGTGTAAATCATCATTAGTACTTTAAACACAGGAGTGGCTGCAGACAAGGACTAAGCACCTAACACTCGTTACTTTCGTATAATTGGCTGATTACGTGTTCTTTGAATCAAAAGGCAATCATTTTTAGAAAAAGATATGAGCATGTACACATTAAGTTCATTGTTTTATAAATATTGACACTAAGACGTACATAGAATATTTTTAAACAAATAATTTAATTATTTTGGTTTTAGAACAAATTTGTTGCTTTAATTATATAGGATGTGAAATTTCCTTTGATTATGATAGAGATATACAAAATAAAATAAATATTATTTAATGTATGTCATTATAAAACAACACAGGCCGATACACAATCACAATTTTACGACATAATGACACTACCAGTTCTATTATACGGCAGTGTATCCTATCCTGAATAATAAAACAAAAATATTTTAGTTATGTTCAAGTTACAGAAATGAAAATGTTAAGAGCGATTCTGGGACATACAGGAAAAGATAAAATAACAAACCAGGATATAAAGGAAAAACTGAACATTGTTACATAAAGAACGGAGAAAACTGGGAATAGCACCTACAAAACATGGGCTACACAACAATACCAAGTAAGACTTAACATTATAAACCAACGGAACGCAGAAACCTGAGAAGGTGCAAGCCGAATGGCGTAATCCTTGTTAGACAGAAGAAAAGGAAAGTCTTCTCAAAAACAGTTCTAGAGGTTGTGTTTTCTACACAAATATGTAGCTCTCTCTTCCTCTTGGGTGTGCTAGCCAGAAGTCACAGCAGTGACTCTTTAGTCCGAGCTGCTTATTTGTGTGAAATGCGCTTTATGCATTTCCAAGTGCTTTAGCAACTAAATATTGCTAATTAGTGTTATTTGCTATTAACTTGGGGTAATAGCATAAATAAATTTGAAGTTGTGCGAGTGCGTTAAAGGATTTGGGCATGGACACAGTGCGGTGCTGGTACATGTTAACTCCCCAGCAATGCCGAAACAGTTGGTAGTACTCTCTGTATGTTAAACCTAATACAAATGTATGTGACTTGGACGTAAATATGCCTTATAGTAATACAAGTTACAAAACAAACGAAGGTGCAAGAAGCAGCCGACGATCAAACTAATATAAAGAAGGTTGCCAAACATTCCAAATTATCACTAAAGGCTTGTTGCGGATATTCAGTGCCTTCAACAAACACCTCGCAACTCAACTCAGCAATTACAAGCGGATAACAGCGTGACTACCCCAGTAGCCAATCACGCTGCTCCTTCAGCCGGCCCAAGTAAGCATCTATATCACAACAAATAAGTGCCCCCCGCTACGCGTACTCTGTTTCCACGCACAACCGTTTTGCCATGGACGAGACAAGCACTTTCACGACCCCCCCCCCCCCCCCCATTAGTTGCTACTAACACAGAGCTTCGCGGATCTACCCTTAAGGTTCATCCCTCTACATCCGATGACTTCCTCAAACTTACTACATACTTCAGCTCTACACAACAGGAATACTTCACTTTCAGAAATTTCACAGATAAGTTTTTTTTTCGGTATTTATCCCAGAAATCCCTCCTTCGCTCAATGACGTCATCAGTTACCAGGTTCACTACAGCGCCGCCGGTGTGACGGTATTTCGTCCCGTACAGATTTACATGGCAGTAAACTACTGGATGGACTGTCACTATTGAACCCTACAGACTTTCGGTTCACTTTACTGGCCACTACATAAACTATCCATTTAATAAATTACAATAATCACTAAATCCTAAATTATCAACAAATTCATTTTCTTTGAAACGGAAGGAAGGTAGCGCAGTTAAACGTTTGGGTTGAGATACGTCACTTAAAAATTAAAATGAACAGTCGGACATTAGCTGCAAGAGCTGCCGCTTTTATCTAACCCGCAACAGGTGTCTGGGAAACGCGACCTGTAACTGTACTACAAAAATACAAATGAAAGCTGTTTCTAGCCTATTTATAACGTCTTGTCCTGTGATTTGTTCAATAGTTCAGTTATCATCATTTAAATATTTCGTATTAAACCAATTTGACTGAGAAACATTTCCGGACTATGATTTTAAATGACATTAACAACGAAACAACGTAAAGATCTGCATAGAAGTGGCTTTACTGAAGAACCACAATCTATGTCAACAATTTATAATTAGTTCATTAATTCAAAAGAGATCTTTTTTGTGATGAACTTAGTGAAGGATTTAGTCCAAAAACTGTAGTTACTGACGGACATGTTGGACATTAGTAAGAGTCAAATGCATCAAAAATTGGACGTGAGAAAACCTTGTCATAAACTGACTACCGATCAAAAACAACAACGTATTGATTGCTACAGAAAAATTCCAAGGTGACACTTCAAATTTGGTTTGGAGTATCGTTACTGTTGATGAATCTTGTTGTTGTGATACTGAAAACAAAAGTCAATCGACTCAATGGGTGTTTCAAGCAGAAGCCAAGTGTACAAAAGTCCGACAAATTGACAGTGTTCGTAAGAAGATGGTTGTTATATTATCACTATGGCATTAGAAGATAGACATACTGATTGAAAAAGTATAGAATTGCAAAATTAAAAAAAAAATAATAAAGGATATATCGGAGAGTAGTTATTTAAAAGACACGATACTGTAGGTATCCAATAAGATTTGGTATCAAAGTATTAGAATTCATTTCTAAGTGCATCTTTCTAAAACATTTCCTTGACAATTAAAAAACTACTGAAGAAATTCAAATGAAACTTTCGGTGCATGTTATTGTATATATAATTATATAGCTCGATCCATGTAAACCTGAACCATTTCAATAAGCCATAACTTTTGAACCAATAATAGGACACACGTACAACTTTGGTAGAATATAATAAACAATTGGGAGATTATATTACACTATTTATATCTCAGAGAAAATGTTGGAAGTGTCCTCCACCAGCATCTATACATGTTTGTACTCATCTCACCATATTCTCTCAAGTTTTACGGAGAGTATCCTCGTCAATGTTACTTATTTCGGTTCGAATGGATTCCTCGAGGACACCAATTGTCCGTGGCCTATTCTTGTGCACTCTATTTTTAGATACTCCAACAAGAAAAACTCCGGTGAGGTTAGGTCAGGGGATCTGGGGGGCCACAGACCTTTTGAGATTATTCGATTATCAAAGAAACTGCTTGCAAGTTCCATGTGTCATTAGATGTATGGCACGCTGCTCCATCTTGCTGGAAATAACCTTCTCTCAATTCGATATCATCCAGCTGCTCCACAAATGTCTTGAAGATACCCATATAAACTTCAGTGTCTACAGTAGTATCAAAGAAAATGGGACCAACGATACATAGATGCTGGTGGAGGACACTTCCAACATTTTCTCTGAGATGTAAATAGTGTAATGTAATCTACCAATTGTGTATTATATTCCCCCAAAGTTGTACGTGTGGCCTATTATTGATTCAAAGGTTATGATCTATTGAAATGGTTCAGGTTTATATGGATCACACTATATAAGATGTTTGGCTGTTTTATGAGAAAAATAATTTATGAAAATAATGTATAAAAATTATTTTGGTGGTTTTAAAATAACTTAAGAGGTGTTGCTGTGTCACTTCTCTCATAGCGAGTGTAAGGTTTCAAGTAAAAACAAGAGATGAAATATGTTTAAAGATATATCAGAGGAAGTCTGAGATCCAGCACAACAAGGTTCCTCTACTTCGAATAATTCAACTAGGCGTGTAAATTAATTTTGTATGAATACAGTTTTGTATGAATAAAACTTGATCCATACAGAGGAATTAATTACTCGATATATCAAGCTGTGCTTTAAGTGCATTTGAGGGTTATAGGTGTAACAGACCCATTAAGAGCTGAGCCATTAAAAGGTTGGTCATTTATAAGGCATTATCGACATTTATCAGGCGCCAGACACCTTCATCACAACTTCGATTTAACATCTGTCCCTAAGGGGAGGTAGGGGTGAGCTGAGAGGAAACTAAGGATGTTAGCAGCTCTTCTCCCCTTGCATGTTGACCCCTTCCCGATCTGGAGGACAAGGATTTACAGCAGATTGCCTGCCGACATTTATAGCTCTAAAATAACTAACCAGGATGAAAGCGAAGTGTATTACTGCAAAGTTCAGGGGATCTGGTTATTCTTTGCTCACTGGATGCTTCAAAAGGTTATTTCTACTTATCTAGGAGAATCTCAAGCACATTCTCAACATCTTGAACACTTTACAAAGGCATGAAACATTATACAACAATAGCCCCGACGTTTACTGTTCCTAGAAGGTGTATCGACAGTCAGAAGAACTTACAAAACGTTTCATAACCAAACTATCCTTTCATATAACGTAATCATTTCTTGGATAGGTAGAGTCACACATATCCGGGATTTGAATATGGGTATCCCGGTCTCCGTAGGTTCTTCCAACCACTAAGCTGCCATGTGCAGCATGACATAAAATTCCCCAACTGACCAAGAGATTACCTATGTGGTTAAAATCTTGGCTGTGGTATTGAATTTTTCATTGTTATTCTACCTAACCAAACCTTAGCCCAGCTAGTGCGGAACAACGATAGTTTTTTTATTTTTTTTTTTTATTTTCAAAGGTTAACGATTTCAAAAATATAAGAAGAAAATGACCACAACGGGCAGTTATTGATTCAGTTAAAATAAGAGATCCAATATAAGTAAATAAATGTATTTTACGGATTGTCTGTAGCAATTGAACAAAGACAAGCTCAAGGAAGAACGAAACTCTGAAAAAAGTTTTAAATGGATACCTATTTTATAATTAATTTATTTATTTAGAGTCGCTTTAACAAGTAGGTCATATCGCGACTATAATGTCATTATTGTTTACAGCTGCAGCCAATAGAGGTTCAAGTTGGTATACCTGGTTATCAGGACGGTGGACTGTACAGGGAGGGCTGGTCGTTTATGCGAAAGTCGCGTAATATCAACTTATGCACTGCCAACTAAAATCCCCTGAATGGCCGTGTGGTATGGCGTGTACATCTATAAACTGGGACTAGTTTTGCATAACATTAGTTTGGGTCCAGTTTAGTTTAGATTTCTGCTTATATGAGCTTAGGTTTATCATTCCTTAGAAGTTAAGTTAGGTCTAATATTTTAACTACTTTGATGTAAGCTTTTGTGAAAGAAATTCATAAATATATTTCAAAATGTTTGGTGTATATTGATACCACAAAATTCAAGATATACCTAGATCCCACTTTGGCGTGAGTTTCGGAGAGTGTCAAATCCATTTAAGTGTAGCGTGTGCTCAACAGAATTCTTAACAGAATTTTCAGACAGAGCTTTTTCGACAAAATGTTTTTGGATTCAGGGAAAACCTCTTTAGGGAAGAGACAGGTTTATAGCAACAGTTTTGCATATGAGATGTATCTATTTGACAGCTTTACTCGAGTGAAGTGTTAGTGACTCACTGACGCCTAAAATTACACGAGATGAGAACTTCCACAACCACACGTCATCTCATCATAATTACTTGGTGAATATTTCTAAACAAAAATATGACAGATCCAGGTGTTTCTTAATATTAACGTTCTTATTTTCGGCATTTAACTACAGTTTTAGCATTTACTTTTACAATATGCTCCTTGAAGGTTTTTTAAATTAACTTCGAATCAAAATTGGAGCAAATGTACACGAAATGAAGTTAGATTATAGCACTAATAATTTGGTCCTTTTACCACACATTTCATTCTGCACAATGTACTAAATATCCAAAGTGTATCAGAATTTAAAACCAAAAACTGGATATCTCGTCTCTCTTAGCGTTATTTATACGATTGAGCTCATTTTATATAACAAATGAAAAACCCTTACTTTAACTCTAGTATCTGGAGAATTTTAAACATGTAATGCTGCATTACGTCCTGTGCCGTGGCGTAGCGAGCTAAGGCAGCATGCCTTGGTCCCGGGTTTGTTCCCACCCATGAAGTGTGAATTTTAAGTCCCGGGTATAGGATAGGTGCCCACTCAGATCGTGAGGAAAGTGACGAGCTTACGATAGGTTAGCGGCCCTGGTCACAAAAACCAACATTCCGACTAGAGGATGCCGAGATGCTGACCACATCCCCTTCCGGTATCTTTTGTAATTTTACGTCTGCCACGTTAGGACGGTGAATGAAATGGGTAAAATGATGCTCAAATGCGCCAAGGGTCCCTGGAGCTTAGAGCTATCCGACATTCGTCTTTAAGGATAAGGGAAACCCCCGGAAGAAACCTCATCCAGGTAAGTCACCCTGATTGAGATTCGAACTCAGGACCTCTTGAACGTAAGGTAGATACCTACCATCTACGCTATCGAGCTGGGCCCTCCCGGTATCGGTTAGATGATTGCCCACCTCTACGTTGTGTATGTGGTCCTGAAGCCGGCAGTGGGGTTGGTAGGTTGTCGTGCAAGGATTTATTATTATTATTATTATTATTATTATTATTATTATTATTATTATTATTATTATTATTATTATTATTATTATTATTATTATTATTATTATTATTATTATTATTATTATTATTATTATTATTATTATTATTATTATTATTATTATTATTATTATTATTATTATTATTATTATTATTATTATTATTATTATTATTATTATTATTATTATTATTATTATTATTATTATTATTATTATTATTATTATTATTATTATTATTATTATTATTATTATTATTATTATTATTATTATTATTATTATTATTATTATTATTATTATTATTATTATTATTATTATTATTATTATTATTATTATTATTATTATTATTATTATTATTATTATTATTATTATTATTATTATTATTATTGTTATTGTTATTGTTATTGTTATTGTTATTATTATTATTATTGTTATTATTATTGTTATTGTTATTGTTATTGTTATTGTTATTGTTATTGTTATTGTTATTGTTATTGTTATTGTTATTGTTATTGTTATTGTTATTGTTATTGTTATTGTTATTGTTATTGTTATTGTTATTGTTATTGTTATTGTTATTGTTATTGTTATTGTTATTGTTATTGTTATTATTATTGTTATTATTATTATTATTTATTATTATTATTTATTATTATTATTTATTATTATTATTTATTAATTATTATTATTTATTAATTATTATTATTTATTAATTATTATTATTTATTAATTATTTATTTATTATTATTTATTAATTATTATTATTTATTAATTATTACTTTTATTATTATTACTTTTATTATTATTACTTTTATTATTATTACTTTTATTATTATTACTTTTATTATTATTACTTTTATTATTATTATTATTATTATTATTATTATTATTATTATTATTATTATTATTATTATTATTATTATTATTATTATTATTATTATTATTATTATTATTATTATTATTATTATTATTATTATTATTATTATTATTATTATTATTATTATTATTATTATTATTATTATTATTATTATTATTATTATTATTATTATTATTATTATTATTATTATTATTATTATTATTATTATTATTATTATTATTATTATTATTATTATTATTATTATTATTATTATTATTATTATTATTATTATTATTATTATTATTATTATTATTATTATTATTATTATTATTATTATTATTATTATTATTATTATTATTATTATTATTATTATTATTATTATTATTATTATTATTATTATTACTTTTATTATTATTATTACTTTTATTATTATTATTACTTTTATTATTATTATTATTATTATTATTATTATTATTATTATTATTATTATTATTATTATTATTATTATTATTATTATTATTATTACTTTTATTATTATTATTATTATTACTTTTATTATTATTACTTTTATTATTATTATTGTTGTTGTTGTTATTATTTTTATTTATATTATTTTTATTATTATTTTTATTTTTATTATTATTTTTATTATTTTTATTATTTTTATTATTATTTTTATTATTTATTATTATTATTCAAACAAGTAACAAAGGCATCTTAGAAATGGTTATATCAACAAAAACTCGCTGTGCAAAAATTTAGTTTTTTAAGACAGTCTAAATTTGTAGATCTACAAGATGTAGATTTTAGTTTAGTAATATTTTGACTATTTATTACAGTTTTCGAGTTAGTACAAAAGTCATTTAGAATGAAAAGGACTTCTGGGTGCATTCCCAGATAATTCAATATATATACCTATATAATTTTTCATAAAGGTATTTTTATATATTTTATATATATAATGTTAATCAAAATCAAGTAAATTTTGGGGAAAATCTAAAGTTTGAACCATTTTTCAGTTTAAGGATAATTTACGGTTGGTGGAATATTTTGTTACTTCTTTTCGTATTCAGGGAGTCTCAAAGCAGTGAAGTCTCAATATCGTACTTTTCCGTGGAAGTCAATACTTTCTCTAAGTAAACTGTAAGTTTTTGCTATGTTCATTTGTTCTACTCAAGTGCTGTTAACTACTATAAATGAATCTGACAGTGTTTTCCAAGTGTTTCTAATGAAGACTATCATTTAGACGAAGCGATGTGACCGTTACGTAGTGATGCATATTCAGAATTACACTACAATACGTGGTTCTCTGTTTAGATATAAACGCTTTGAACGCAATGTCCTTTCACAGCGTTATTTAATATTTTGCGTTGTGTTGTCATATTACATTATGGTGCTATAAACATTTTGTCTTAATGCTATTAGGTAACGATAATCGAGGTATTGCAGCTATTCCCATTTGTTTTCATTAGCGCCGCGTCTGTTTTAACCTAACACACACATGCGAGAATCGTGTAAATCCTTGAATCATTATCAAATGTGTTTAAATAGCAAGCAGAGAATCAATATCGAGGTTTCACATGTTTGGGGGCTACAGAGCTTCGTATCGTAAGGTAGGAATTAGAAACCCGACGGTTAAAAATAGAAAATATGATAAATCTTGATATTTAGTTGTGCAACAGAGCAATAGAAATTATAATCTTTTTCAGCTAACAACTTCAAAGTAACCCCGGCCTTTTAATATAATGGAGAAGTTTTCCAGAGCTGCTGGTGACAATATTGAATTAAAGAGTAGAAATAAGATAAAAAACGTCGTCCTCGGAGAACTGAAAGGAAATCTCCAGCCAATATCACGTAATTGGATACTGCAGCAAAGTACAGGCACTGCCAAAATGACGTACACAAACTAAGTGCTGCTTTGACGGTATATTATTGACACAGAAAGAATTATATAGTTACAAAAAGTCTATACCGATTTGGTAGTTAACTAAACTTTGGCTTGCCGTGTTCTGCTTTTGGATTTAGCTGTTGTCAAAACGTGGTGATATTTAATTTTTAAATATTTCCCCTACTTGCTATGACTAGGAGGTAGTAAACATTAGTGAAGCCCAGTTCAAGGAGTAGCTAGTACGGATAGATGAAGTAAGTCTGAAGTCCAAACTAAAATGTTCCTATATCCTTTTATATAAGAATATGATAAACCATTTGCGGGTTGCCTCCACTGTCTCAAATGTTAGAGGAGCACAAAAGCATACACCGCATATTTTAGGAAACAATGAGATCGCAGTGGTTCGTCTGTGTTTGTCACATTGTTGACATAATTTTATACTGGCAGCGACTTCTTGTCCTTTTAATTTACGTCCTCCAACGTTGTCATATCGTACGATGAATGGAATGGGTGAAACGACGCTCAAATGAGTCTGAGGTCCATGGAGCTTACAGTTACCAGACATTCGTCTATCAGGATAAGGGAAAACCCCGGGTAAAAACCTTATCCAGATAACTAACCTTAACCGAGATACGAACTCGGGACCTCTTGAACGTGAGGCAGACATGCTACCATCTACACTACAGAGGTGGGCTCCATTTCTTTTGTTGAAACTGATGTACATTGTTTCTTGTCCAACACCAAACCCTAAGCTTCAAATGTAATAACTATCGCATGGACGTTTACGTTTTGATATTCCAATTTTTCAATTATTTATATATAAATTCTATATAAAACTATTTATATTGCCTATAAAATTCTTCTTTTTATAGGGTTATATAAGGAATTGAAACTTATCTTATATAAACAATTAGTATGAGTTGATAATTACAAAATTGTTTCTACACTTAAAAATAAAATATTTATAACTTTTTTAAATGTACTTACCATACTTGAGCTAGTAAAATGTTTCTCAGAATTTTTAGTAGTATCCTACAATTTTGAATCCTCAACATAAATATAAAACAAAAATTTACTAAATTTAACTAAATACATAAAATTTCCCATAGTAAAATCTGACGTTTATCAATTTAATTACTCAGATTGCCACCGAGTTTAAATTGGAAGCACCAAACGTAACATAGAAACAAGGCTAAAGTAATATTTTAGAAATATCAGGTATGAACAGATGCATAAATTACCTGTGGCAGATCATTTTTGGTCATTTAACTATGAAATAAATCCGGAAATGAAGCTATTAAAACAATTGAATAGACCAATAGATCTAATAGTTGCGGAGAAAATATTTATCTTGAAAAATAGAAATCGTCTAACAAATTTCAAATATCGCCAACCGATACTGTCTTTAAATTTGTTTCATTTTCAGAATTTGGTAATAAATACAACAGTAATCCGTTACCTAGCGACTGTAACGATAACAGAAAGAAACCGATAGACTGAACATGTAAATAATGTACTACGAAATTAGTCTATTGAGTTCCCAAAAGAAATATTCCATTCCTTAAAAACAATAGTGAAGTTTCTAACAAATGATTATATTTCATTGTAATACTTACATTAATTAAGTGTTATTAAACAACGCTTTTAAGTATTAACAGATTTATCATGTTTCTTGTACAACACCCAAACCTAAAAAAGAAAGAGGACCAGAGCTTACCAACCCTACTGCCGGCCTCACGCCCACTTACACAAGGTAGAGGTGGACGATCATCCAACTTATATGGGGAGCAGATGTCAGCATCTCTGCATCCCCAGCCGGAATGTTGGTTTTCCTGACCAGGGCCGCTTACCTATCGTAAGTTCCTCAATTACCTCACGATGCTGAGTGGGCACCGGTCCTATACCCAGGACTTAAAATCTCATCCCCAGGGGGTGAGAAACCCGGGCCACTTTCCGTGTGCAGGAGCTCAGGCATACTGCCTCGCCACGCTGGAGGACACGCCCAAACCTAAACTTCAAATTTATTAACTACCACGTAAAACGCCTCTTTATAAACTTGCTTCCGATAAGTATTACAACAATAGGGGCACCTATCTTGTTTAATTAAACAAATAAGATATTTGAGGATTTTAGTTGTGTCTCTCTCCCTTTTCTTCTTAATTTAACGTCCTCCAACGTTAAGTCATACCGGACGATGAATGAAATGATGTTCAAATAAGTACAGGGTACATAGAGCTTAGAGTTACCAGACATAAATCTTTCAGGATAGGAGAAAACCTCCAACGTTAAGTCATATCGGACGATAAATGAAATGATGTTCAAATGAGTACAGAGTACATAGAGCTTAGAGTTACCAGACATTCATCTTTCAGGATAAGGGAAAACCTCCAACGTTAAGTCATATCGGACGATGAATGAAATGATGTTCAAATAAGTACAGAGTACATAGAGCTTAGAGTTACCAGACATTCATCTTTCAGGATAAGAGAAAACCCCCAACGTTAAGTCATATCGGACGATGAATGAAATGATGTTCAAATAAGTACAGAGTACATAGAGCTTAGAGTTACCAGACATTCATCTTTCAGGATAAGAGAAAACCCCCAACGTTAAGTCATATCGGACGATGAATGAAATGATGTTCAAATAAGTACAGAGTACATAGAGCTTAGAGTTACCAGACATTCATCTTTCAGGATAAGGGAAAACCTCCAACGTTAAGTCATATCGGACGATGAATGAAATGATGTTCAAATAAGTACAGAGTACATAGAGCTTAGAGTTACCAGACATTCATCTTTCAGGATAAGGGAAAACCTCCAACGTTAAGTCATATCGGACGATGAATGAAATGATGTTCAAATAAGTACAGAGTACATAGAGCTTAGAGTTACCAGACATTCATCTTTCAGGATAAGAGAAAACCTCCAACGTTAAGTCATATAGGACGATGAATGAAATGATGTGCAAATGAGAACAGGATACATAGAGCTTAGAGTTACCAGACATTCATCTTTCAGGATAAGAGAAAACCTCCAACGTTAAGTCATATCGGGCGTAGAATGAAATGATGTTCAAATGAGAACAGGGTACATAGAGCTTAGAGTTACCAGACATTCATCTTTCAAGATAAGAGAAAACCTCCAACGTTAAGTCATATCGGGCGATGAATGAAATGATGTTCAAATGAGAACAGGGTACATAGAGCTTAGAGTTACCAGACATTCATCTTTCAAGATAAGAGAAAACCTCCAACGTTAAGACCTATCGGACGATAAATGAAATTATGTTCAAATGAGAACAGGGTACATAGAGCTTAGTTACCAGACATTCATCTTTCAAGATAAGAGAAAACCTCCAACGTTAAGTCATATCGGGCGATGAATGAAATTATGTTCAAATAAGTACACGGTACATAGAGCTTAGAGTTACCAGATATTCATCTTTCAGGATAAGAGAAAACCTCCAACGTTAAGTCATATCGGACGATGAATGAAATGATGTTCAAATGAGAACAGGATACATAGAGCTTAGTTACCAGACATTCATCTTTCAGGATAAGAGAAAACCTCCAACGTTAAGTCATATCGGACGATGAATGAAATGATGTTCAAATGAGAACAGGATACATAGAGCTTAGTTACCAGACATTCATCTTTCAGGATATGAGAAAACCTCCAACGTTAAGTCATATCGGGCGATGAATGAAATTATGTTCAAATAAGTACACGGTACATAGAGCTTAGAGTTACCAGATATTCATCTTTCAGGATAAGAGAAAACCTCCAACGTTAAGTCATATCGGACGATGAATGAAATGATGTTCAAATGAGATCAGGATACATAGAGCTTAGTTACCAGACATTCATCTTTCAGGATAAGAGAAAACCTCCAACGTTAAGTCATATCGGACGATGAATGAAATGATGTTCAAATGAGAACAGGATACATAAAGCTTAGTTACCAGACATTCATCTTTCAGGATAAGAGAAAACCTCCAACGTAAAGTCATATCGGACGATGGATGAAATGATGTTCAAATGAGAACAGGATACATAGAGCTTAGTTACCAGACATTCATCTTTCAGGATATGAGAAAACCTCCAACGTTAAGTCATATCGGGCGATGAATGAAATTATGTTCAAATAAGTACACGGTACATAGAGCTTAGAGTTACCAGACATAAATCTTTCAGGATAAGAGAAAACCTCCAACGTTAAGTCATATCGGGCGATGAATGAAATTATGTTCAAATAAGTACACGGTACATAGAGCTTAGAGTTACCAGACATAAATCTTTCAGGATATGAGAAAACCTCCAACGTTAAGTCATATCGGGCGATGAATGAAATTATGTTCAAATAAGTACACGGTACATAGAGCTTAGAGTTACCAGACATTCATCTTTCAGGATAAGAGAAAACCTCCAACGTTAAGTCATACCGGACGATGAATGAAATGATGTTCAAATAAGTACAGGGTACATAGAGCTTAGTTACCAGACATTCATCTTTCAGGATAAGAGAAAACCTCCAACGTTAAGTCATATCGGACGGTGAATGAAATGATGTTCAAATGAGTACAGGGTACATAGAGCTTAGTTACCAGACATTCATCTTTCAGGATAAGAGAAAACCTCCAACGTTAAGTCATATCGGACGATGAATGAAATGATGTTCAAATAAGTTCAGGGTACATAGAGCTTAGAGTTACCAGACATAAATCTTTCAGGATAAGAGAAAACCTCCAACGTTAAGTCATATCGGACGATGAATGAAATGATGTTCAAATGAGTACAGGGTACATAGAGCTTAGTTATCAGACGTTCATCTTTCAGGATAAGAGAAAACCTCCAACGTTAAGTCATATCGGACGGTGAATGAAATGATGTTCGAATGAAAACAGGGTACATAGAGCTTAGTTACCAGACATTCATCTTTCAGGATAAGAGAAAACCTCCAACGTTAAGTCATATCGGACGATGAATGAAATGATGTTCAAATGAGTACTGGGTACATAGAGCTTAGTTACCATGACAATACTAATAAAGTCTTCCGGGGAAGACCGCGTCTTGGTTGTTTGCTGTTGGCAACATTTCGTCCTGGTATGTAGGGCTTGTGCAGGGCTACTCCTCTACTTGACTGCTCCGAATAATAAGATAAAACAGGATAACCTTTCACTTGCTCCACCATAAGGTGTGTTCAGGAAGACTATGAATGAGAGGTTCAGGAAGTCAAACGTTCATATGCCTTTGTTAAATTAATTTTAGTTATTATTAATAATGACCGGGGGTTTTAAAATTAAAATTATAAGTTCTAAAGAGGACGTTTTATAGTAAAAATATTATAGTTCATTGGGCTATAATATCATGAATGTGGTGTTTACAGAGAACATTGGCGTTGTATGGCAGGATGATGTGCTCAGATGAGAATTGCTTCCTTCTCCGTTTGGTTGGTTGCTGCTCTCGTTTCTTTACCGCTCTAGGAGGGAATGTGTGTTTTATTTGCCTGACGTGGAAGGTCTTTAGTAAACTGTAGGGACCCGGCCCTCTGTACTGGGTCGGCCGCCCTCTTCCAACCTCCCGGGGCTGCCCACTTGGCGACAGGTACAGCAAGTCAAGACTGAACCTCCGTACAGAGTCCCTCCGTAGTAAAATCCTAATCCTTAGGCAAAAATTAATGGACCAAACACAAAAAATCGTTCTGTCTTAACGACATAATTTCAGCATCTTCAGAAAAAAAAAGTCCCTCGATCGTGAACTAGTCGTTACACCGAAAAATGAGAAAGTTTTATTTTCTGAAAATGAGTCTTAATATTTTGTATAAGTTTTCAATTGTTTTAGATACTTTCACGGCAAATATAGTGTATTCATGTCATCAATTTAATGGAATATACTCACACATACTCCGGTCTTGATCTAAAACTTCTTTTAGAATTCTAAATAATTTTTCTTTTATTACTTCATTTATATTTTTACACATCTCAGTTTGGGAAGGGGTCCGGTCTTAAACCTGCTTTAAGTCGTAACATTTCTTACCGTTTACCAAACATACACATAAAACTGCCTTTTCTCAGGAAATAAAAATTGATTTTTCTGTAAGAAGCGTTGTGTCCGTAGAAGATGACAAATTTAAATTTGCACGGACGTTTTAAGTGGGGAAAATCTTTACAAAAGGGTTTAGAAACTAAAATTACGCAAGTAATTTAAATATTCTGTAGATTCTTTATCTTCCCTTTTTGTAAATGAACAGAAAAGGAAATCCAATACCAAAGTTTGGTTAAATCTCCTAAAAATTAACATTTTTTTATTTCCCGACCAATATTAGTTGAGGCCGATAAGTTCAAAATGTTTGTTTTCTGTCCCTCTGTAGTGAAATACTTGTTTGTGTGGAGAATTTTAATTTAGATGTTTGAGGATTTTAGAAATTCTTTTTCAGCAGCATCCTTTTTTAAAATGTTAGTTACCATGCAGCTTTCATCCAGTTCTACTAATCAATGCACCTTTTCCCGAAACGCAAACAATTAAAGCTCTTAGATAAATTTGTGTTTTGTTTAGCGATCTTCAGTTATTGATTTTAAAGCAATATGTAAGTTAAAACCTAAGAATTTGCAAGTACAGAATCATATGAACTAAGGTAGTTAAAAATTCGTATAACAGATTTGCTGTTCTTTTAATTTACGTCCTCCAACGTTGTCATATCGGACAATGAATGGAATGGGTGAAATGATGCTCAAATGAGCCCAGGGTCCATGGAGCTTATAGCTACACGACATTCGTCTTTGAGGATAAGAAGAAAACCGGGAAACCTTGTCCAGGTAACTCACTCTAACCGAGATTCGAACTCGGGACCTGTTAAACGTGAGGCAGCACGCTACCACCACGCTACCGAGGCGGGCTGAGAGAGCTTACACAATTTCTTCTTAGGTTACATGGTGTAGAACTCTAGGGATAGCCTATAACTACGGACGGGTTCGATACCTGCATGGTATTCGCTCAATATTTCGGTGTTGATTCTGCAATTTGTATGCTATGTTAAAATCACAAGGACCAGGAATGTGGTATATGTAAAGTAACATTATATAGCCCGCCTCGGTAGCGTGGTGGTAGCGTGCTGCCTCACGTTCAAGAGGTCCGGAGTTCGAATCTCGGTCAGGGTGAGTTACCTGGAGAAGGTTTTTTCCGGGGTTTTCCCTTATCCTCAAAGGCAAATGTCGGGTAACTGTAAGCTCTATGGACCCTGGGCTCATTTGAGCATCATTTCACCCATTCCATTCATCGTCCGATATGACTTAACGTTGGAGGACGTAAATTACAACAAGAAAATGTAACATTACACAAGAAAATAATCGTGTGTCAACTGTCAGTTAACAGTTCCCAAGAAGAAATCACCTCCTCTTTCTAGTACACTGCATTACTGGAAAATAGATTAGTCGCTAAATATTTATGTATTCTACGTACAGCATTTTCTCTGAAAGACTATTTAGTACAGCAGGACTCATATGTGACAGAAAAAGTAGACTTGACCCGGAAAGAGTGAAAATGCTAGTACTTTTGAACAAAAACTTATAAAGTGGACTGTTTTACTTTTTAATGTAGAGTTTAAAAACAAGAACGCTGATGGTTTCAAGTTTTGTATCATTAAATATGTCTACCTAATTAATTTATTGCCGCTAACAGTTCTCTCAACATTCTATTTTGTATACAAACGAAGTAGAAATGACGGTATCGAGTATCGAGGTATCGGGTATCGTGGAAAATATCGTGTAGCGGTATCGAGAATCAAATATCGAGACAAATTTTGAGTCATCGCTACTTAATACGTTTATATGAGATATTGCCTGAAACTTCAGAAAATACATTACGTGTGCTGCTTAACTGGTCGCATAAAATACAAAAGATACGGACAAAAAACATTTTAAAAAGTTAGTTTCTTTCTCTACTTACAGTACCTAATTCATGTTAAGAGAAATTGTTTTATTTATAGATACTACAGGTATCTTAAATCGATGCTCAATTGTTTGAAAGAGGATCACTCCACTCTAGATTTACCTATTACCTGCTGTTTCAACAATATCGAGTCAAACTACTAAATAGCAACAGTACCTTTGAGATATCAAAAGTATTTCAAGATTGTAACAAATAATCAGAAAAATAATTGAGATCCGCCCCAAAACTTATTTCAAATAAGTTGTTGGAAAGCCCTACATATGTTTATCTCTAACGCTTTATCAGTAGTACAAAAGTCATTCAGAATGAAAAGCATTCCTGAAAATATTGCTAGAGAACTTAAAATATACATTAATTTATGAAATTATCATCATTTCTGGAGCTATTTTGATAAATTAATAAGTAAACATTTTTTTTCTTGTTTTGCGTAAATGTCGGCAGCTAGTTCCGATTTGAACTGAATATGGTATACTTTTGGATTGCAATAAATTCTGTCATTTTCTCGGTACCTGAAATTAGGACTTCCTCGAAGGAAATAATTTTAAAAATGCCTAAAGCGTTCAATCGTTAAATGAATATTTCTTTTTATTTTTATAAATTAAAGAGATACAGATATATAAGATATCGGTAGAAAATTATATGTAATTCTAACTTGTGGTGCTAGGTCCTAGAACTATATGAATTAAAGTGCTCTGTCATGTTTGACATTCCTTAACCACAAATATTTGGTATGTAAAAATCAATGTAATCGTAATTTATAATTACAGGATGCCCCACAAAAACAGGAAATATGGATTTTCTAGAATAATACGTTAAATACCACCCGAAATTGGTTATAATGTTTGCGCCGCTATATGGAAGCCAAAGGAAATACGTCGCATTATGACCATTCCAGTGATAGTGCCAGTAAATAAATCATATTACAGAATCTAAAACAAATGTCCTGCTTTTTTGTGGCGTACCCTGTAGTACTAATGCAAATCTGCCTTAAATATTAAAGAAATGTTGGTGCAATTCATTTCACTGCAAATTAATTACAATATTTAATTCCCAGATTTGACAATACTTCTAAAGGTGCAATGTTATCAATACTTTGAATTCATAGTACCACTGACCACTGTACCACTAAAACTTACGTTCTGTCAAAATTTTCGTGTCAGTATTTCAACTCAAATCTTAACCCAAAGTTTTACTCTCAGAAACCTTTGGTGTGTACACATTGAATATTATAAGTCAAAAAGTAAAGTTGCATGCGTAAGCTTAAAGTTTTGTATTGAATTTCAACAACTTCCAAGCTATAAAAAATTTAAACAAAATTTCGCCATTCTAAATTACTTTTTGTATCAGAAAATACTTTTTTTAATATGGCTGTAACGATTTTGATTAAAATACTGTATATTTACAATAGTTAAACGATAAATAAAGTGTGAATGGTGTATTTTCTGTGAAGTCATTATTTTATATTTTCTAGCGTAGCCAATTCTTTGTTGCTTAATTTAAAAACCCAAAGTTGCCTTCTTCAATACCAAACTGACAATTAAGTTCAATGTTAACCAAGAAAATGTATAAATATTTTCAACAAATCCCCCCTCCCAATTTAAAACTGCACTTTATATGGAAAAAAGTTTGTGATTTTTTATCTTCCCAAAATTCGTTAAACAATTTCAATGAGATGACTATAAATTTGAGATATATTCATGACAAAACGATTAGGTATATCAGTTTTGATGAAGCATACGAGACAAGGCCACGTGACTGTTACATACCTGAGAGACGGAGCGTCGTGACGTCGGGTTGCCTACTGAAGAGGATCCACAATCTCGTAGAACTCCTCTTTATAAAACGCGGCTCGTCCCCCCCAACCCCCCCACACCCTGCAGCGCAGACTCCCTGCTCCAGCCAATACCATGTGCGTGGTCCTCTCTCACCTGCCGCCGCGGCTTCGTGACGTCACCACTCAATAACATTCGATGAATAAATGACCGCCTGACCAACAGGTGCACTTCTTACTTCTTTTGTTTATTAACTCAAAAACAAAGGACAATCAATCAAGGATGTCTACAAAACCCCAAACTACCCTTTACACGGTGGGAATATATTCCTTTTTATGGAAAATGTATAGTTTTATGCAAGTGTTGTTTTCTGTGTATTTGAACTAGACATTCATAAAAACTTAAACACAGTTAGACCTTGCTAAGATAAAAGTGGAAGCAAAACATTTTATTTTATTCTTTCCTATAAATAATTACATTTTTACGAAGTTTGTTGATAATTCAATCTCATAGAGTTCTTCGTAAAGGAATAACTAAACTTATTTAATATTTTATTGTTAAAAGTATCTTTAATTTAAAAAGCAATTGACTTTTTATAAATGACGAAATCTTTTTCTGCAAATACGTTTTAATAACTTTAAATAAAAAACATACGTTTAAATTATGTTCATGAAAAAAGGTTAACTCTGATTTTCTATAATAGTTTCCAAAATCGAAAGACCTCTCTGTAAGTAGTAGACAGAATTTTACTACCCAACAATTGTAGATGTCAAAACACAGCTTATGTTAAATGTATTGTCTTGTGGAGTAAGCATTTCCGACATATTCCTTTTGATTAGTTTGAAATATCTCTATGTTCTCTCTGTCGCCCTTCCTTAGAAAACAAACATTCGAATATCACTGAAATCTACTTCACAGTCGCGGCGGCGACGGCTGCCTATCGGAAGAAAGTAAGTCTTAGTCAAGTGATTGCAGCTCCTTTCTTTGTTGCTTAGAGCAAGAAGCCTCAACTGTCCCCTACAGCTGCTGAGGTGCGAGCGCTGCAGACCCTTAGCACTCGTGGTACCTCTGACGTTACCAGAGGAACCTCAGGCTGAACATTCGAGCCCCTCCCTGAATGGGAGTTGTTCAGATTGGGTTGGACTCGAGGGGGCAGTGTGTTCCCGATACATGTGGGTGATTGGTTACCTCCGGCCAGGTTCGGCCGCACGGAGGGGTCAGAGGGTTGCCTAAGAAGTCTCGAGGTTATTTGGTAGTCTTCGCTACGGGGTTGTTGCGCGTAAGTGGAGTGGGGGGCTTTTCAGACTCAAGGTATTGCCCCTTGGAAGGTACTCCGGAGTTTTCCATCGCTCCCGAGAGATAGAGGCGGAGGTCTTCGGACTTTATGGTAGACCTCGCAATGAAATGTCAAGGACAGCTACTAGCTAATGTCCCGGAGCTGTTACCGTGCATTCGAATTACGGAACTCGAGAACAGTCTGCTACCAGAACCTTCTCCCGCGCCCGAAACAAGATGCGAAACCTAAAACGCAAGCTTCCAGCAGCAGCACAAGCTGAGGTCCAAATATAATCAAAAGCCGACCGGTCTTCAAATTACTCTCTCAAGCACGCCTACTGAGGTGTAACAGGTTTTCCATCCTATCATCCTCTCAGGTGAGTGAAATACCTCTTTCTAAATAATACACATAACCCGCCTTATGAAACAAGAGAAAACATCCTTTCTGCGGTTAAACCCGTTTTAGGTGGGTAAGAAGCAAACATATTCGGAGTAAGTATGGAGATAAACAAAAAGTTTGTACCTCGGAGGATTCTAAACCGCCCGCCCCGATAAAGCCTCATCAAGTGGCGAGCCGCTCTTGATTGCTGGAGAGTAGAGTTAGTTGAGCTGAAGTGTTCCGTAGTGAGTGGAACACTTCGCGAGCTAATATCCCAATTGTGCCGGAGTCGGTAAACAAAGTAGTGTAGGTAGCTTAAGTTAGTGTGAACAACCAGCATTCTACCTTACCGTGGTCATGAAACGCCCCGTCTGCGCCCTATTAGGTGTTTACCAAGAGCATATCATCCTGCCATACAACGCCGAGGCACCCGCCAGCACTTGTACCCTGAAACAGACCATCAGATGAGAGATGATGTGAAATGATAATGGAGATGTAATGGAGTTACAGGAAATTCGAAGAATGTAATTAATCTATCCAGGGAAAACCCATGGAAAAACCCATGGGTCAGGTAGGTCAGCCAGGATACGAGCTCTGGCCTCCCGAATGTAGACCGCAAACAAAACCATCTGTGCCATCCCTTTAGTTTAGTGACCAAGGAGTTAAGGTGGACTTCGCTTTGATCAAAGTATTCTATGCCATTGTATCTACAAGAAAATATGAACCAAAACATTTGTACAAATATTTCGTTGAAGAATTAAGCATCTAGCTTCATTATCTGTATTTAATGCGTATTACTGATTGTTAGAACAAAATTGCTACATTACCTGCGAGGGATGTTCAATAAAGAGTGATCACAATGTTTTTTTGAGAACGTACCTTTACTCATCCTCATACTTGTGATGCTATTTTTCAAAATAGTCTCCCCTGAATGCGATGTACTTGTCTCAGCGTTTCTGCCAGTCTTCAAAGACATGATGGAAACAATTTTTTGAGAAATCCTTCAAAATCGCCTCCGCAGCCTTCACCACTGCTTCTGATGATGGATAATGTCTCCCACGAAGGCGTTTCCTCAAGTTAGGGAATAGAAAAAGGTCACATGGGGCTAAATCCGGATTATAGGGAGGGCGAGGGATGCACTTCGCGTTGATTTGTTCAACATATTCAGCAACAACATTGGCAATATGCGGCCGCACATCCAGCCTGCTTCACGGAAATGTGGTCTTTTGCCCCTGATATGGACTTGCAATGTTTTCAGGACATCCCTGTAGTATTGTCCAATTACTGATGTGTGTGCAAGTACAACATGCTGATAACCATTCCATGAATATCAAAGAATGAGATGACCATAACTTTCCCAGCAGAAGTAACCACTTTTACTTTTTGGGGGGTTGGTGATGAAGGAGATTTCCACACTGAGATTTTGCTGTTTGCCCTCAGGATGAAAATGATGTAGCCAATTATCATCAGCAGTGATTACGTTTGAAAGAAACTCCGAATCTTCCTCTAACATCAACTTTAACTGCAAGTTACCTCCATTGCAGCGGTAGGCGATACTGAACATGTCTGAACTTGCCTGGTTCTCACAGGCAGAAGCCAGGAGTACCAACAATGAAAATACTACAGCGTGTTTGTTTCACATTAAGCTAACAGAATATAATAAGATTGAATTTTAGTGCGAAAAATTATGACGGTAAAAAATTATGATCATTCTTTATTGAACAGCCCTCGTGTATTACCCAGGTATCTAGAAACAAGCAACCAGCAGATGAGAGGCGAAGTCTAGCGACCCATCGACACTAATCACTTGAAGTCAACATGCAAAACCTAAACCGAGAGTTTCATCTCAAACAATTGCCAGAAGTAAAATTATAGAAATAAACAACTGAGGTTTCTTCTAAGCGGAACAAGAGAAGTCTGAAAAGAAAGCAAGAAACGGTTTTATTAAAAATTAAAGTAATGTTAAGAAAGGTCTGTATAGAGGTATTGAATATGCAAACAATCCGCGTACGTTCGCATGAGCCGTATTCCACCTTTTAGGAGAAAATTAATATAACTACAGAAGAAGATAGAAAGCTGCATTTATTAATAAAATGCCATGAAAAAAAAGTGGGCTAATGTTTACGTACTTGCATTAAGTAGTAAAATGTTGAATTCCGCGTACAAATTTGTTAAATAGGCATACGCGTTTGTAGACTCCGAAAATATAATGCATCGATTATATGGCATCTCTGTTAACACGGAAGTGAGGTTTGTTGTTAGGTTAATTCTTCGTTCTAGTCGTGACAACATATTGTTTTGCTTTTTTGTCGTTTTGATGTGTTTTGCCAGTTCCTTTCTCATTTTTAGTGCTTCTTCTCGTATGTTTTTCCTGATGGCACAGTGGAATTCTGTTGCAGCTTTGTATGCTATTGCTTGTTTCGCAACTTTATCTGTAATTTAATTTCTTCAAATTCCTATGTGAGCCTCTACTCATCCTATTCCAATTATGTTTCTTTTTTAGTTAATTGTCTTAGTTTGTCTATAATAGCTTCTATCAGTTGGTTCTGATTTTTGTTATTGTGTAATATTTCTGCTGCTTTCAGGTTAGGTTGTGCTATTCCCATATTATCTATTGCTACAAGAGCCTTCAAGATTGCAAGTTGTTCTGCTTGGTTATTTGAGCAGCTTTTGTTTAGTTGGTACTGTAATTGGCTTGTTAATTCTTTGTACTTGTACATTACCACTCCACAACCTAACCCTTGGTCTCTTTTGCTTTGTCAGTGTAAACTTCAATGTTGTAGTTTTCATTTACTTTTCCTTTATCTCTGCGTGTGTGCGTGTGCGTGTGCGTGTGTCTGTCATAGCCATAAAATGAAAAGTGAGTTAAATATCAAACATGGTGTTACAAGGATACGACAGGAAAATTCTTCAAGTAAATCCCTACACTCCTTGAATACAAAACATAGACTACTTTTCAGACCTATTCTCAAAAATGACTAATGGTTTCATTAAAATGTCGTATGTTGAACATATTCTCTTGCCAAATGAAATGAATCTATGGCATTTTCTGACAATCTACTCGGAAGTACTCTTAATTCTCAATGGCCTATCTATAACTACTAGACAGCTAGACGTGGACAAAATTTAATACACAGAAATGTGGATCTTCTTAAAATAACTAACTTTTACTAACGCCTATACCATGTAGAAAATGGTATCGTCAAAACAAAAACGCAATTATAAAAGATATATTTATCATATTTTAATTGCCAATAAAATAAAAAGGATAAAACTACTAGCCAGTAACAGATTTTTTCTTAAATATGAAGTGAAACCCTATAACATATCGGCTGTGTTTTATTACATTACTGCATGTCCCCAAATAACATGAGACCTTTTATTTAAACTGTAACTACGAATATCCATAATGTTTCGTATTATGGATATTGTCACCCAATTAGCGGTAGGCATGAGGCCCACAGCTGTGAGGAAACCAAAGGCCGCCTAGCCACGCCTCCCATTAGTCTCTGTCACTAACTGAGGGGTGGTTAGGGAAGTGTCACCTGTCCCTCGACGTTTCTCTCCCCTTCTTCTGTGGTCTGGAACGTTCGGGTGATTTGCGGGAAACCAGAGACTTCTAGAAAAACAGTGACATTCCTATATAAAAGGGTTTCAGAGAGACAGTGAGTCAGCCAGTTCTTGGTGTAAGGACGCAGTGCTAGTGAGAAGACCGTACGTAATTACGAGTGCAATTGTAACGGACGAACTGGTGAATCGTAATTGTGTGCATTACGTAATTTTATGTAATTGGCAAGTGTTTAACTGTAAGTCGGTGGAAATAAAGAACATTTTTGAGTGGTGAAAATGGACTTTTCATTTCACGAACCCACAAAGTCACACTGGTGTCAGGAAGCGGGAAAACAACATCACCGAACATTACCACCATGGACACGGCATTGCAAAAGATTTTGGAGAAGATGATGGAAATGAAGGCCGAACTGACCTCGGAAATGAAGACGGCCAACGACTACATCACCGCAGAGTTGAAACAAATGAAGACGGCCAACGACAACATCACCGGGAAGATGGAAGAAATGAAGGCCGAATTAACAACAAAAACAGAAGCGGCAAATAACAACCTGGCCGCAAAGCTGGAAGAAATGAAGACGGCTAACGATAACCTCACGGAGAAGATGGAAGAAATGAAGGTTGCGAACGAGGCCCTCGCCGCGAAATTTGAGGAACAGTTGGCTGGCGTGAGGGAGGACGTCACGGGACTCGGCAAGCGGATCGGCCAGGTGGACGAACGCGTCGGAGACCTCGCGAGCCGCGTTAATGAGCTAGACGGTAAGGCCGACAACAGCGCCATGTCCCTGAGTGCCATGGTGGAGGACGTCGTCGGCAGGAGGTTGAAGGATTTGAAGGCCGACGCACCGGGGCGCGACATAACATCGCCGCGCGTCAAACCTCCCAAGTATGACGGCGCGTCAACGTTTGAGGTCTTCCGCCGCCAGTTCGACACAGTGGCCAGGCACAACGGATGGTCACTGGAGGAGGAGGCCACACAGTTAATAGCCAGCCTCCAGGGAAGAGCCGCGGAAGTCCTAAACGCGGTGCAGATGACGGCGGCGCCCAAGGACATCTGGGAAGCCCTGGAGAATCGCTTCGGGAACCACCACTTAGCCGCAGCATACCGCAGCCAGCTAAAGGCAAGGTCACAGCAGCCGGGGGAGACGCTGCAGGAGTTCGCCATTGCGATCGAGCAGCTGGCTAGCAAGGCCTTGGTTGACCTGCCACTGGAGTTCGTATCCCGGGAAGCCGCCTACAATTTCGTCGACGGGGTACGGGACACAGAGATTCGTCAGCGCCTAATGCTCGGGGAATATAAAACCATCCACGAGGCGCTGACAGCGGCATTAAGGATGGAGGCGGCCAAAATAACATCCATCCCGACATCGAGAACGAGGAGTGTCCGCTACGCCGGAGACAGAAGACCAGCTGAGGGACGCCGGCGAACACCTAGTGGCCTGTGTTGGGGATGTGGACAGCCCGGACACCTGCAGAGAGACTGCCCACACCAGGAAGAGCAGCCGGAAAACGAGTAAGGGCCGTCGTGGAGAGGGGCACGTCGGCGCCATCACCACCATCCCCTCCAGTGACACTGCGCGCCGTCAGCCGGCGTATGGATGACAGCCTCATCGCGGACGATTGGATAAGAGGAAAGCCGTGCCGCGTGCTGGTGGACACCGGGGCGGCCGTGACCATCATCAGACCTAACGTGGCGATGGGTTTGCCGACAAGGAAGCCAAGCCGGCCATACCAGCTTGTCACGGCATCGGGCGACACCTTGCCTGTGGAGAAGGAGGCTCTGCTGGAGCTGAACTTGGGACGGAGTGCCGTGCGTCTGTGGGTGTTCGTCGCGAAGGTGGCTGCGGAGGTGATCCTGGGACTGGATGCCCTCAGGAGCCATGAGGCGACGGTCGACGTCGGCAAGAAGGTCCTGCGGCTTAACGGAGAAGAGGTTATACTCCGTCAACCCGAAGAGCGCCTTGGAATTTGCAGGGTCGTCTTGGACAAAGACGTGGTTGTTCCCGCGAGGAGCGAGGTGGTGGTGACGGCGCGACTGGAGGGCCAGAGAACCAGGAACATGATGCTGGACCAGAAGACGCCTGTAAACGGACTGTGTGTAGCCAGGGCATTGCTGCCGTGCCGAGAGGAGGTGCCCGTGAGACTGCTAAATCCTACGGACGCCGATCACGACGTACAGGCCGGGACGGAGTTGGGAATGTGCGAGCCCGTGGTGAGCGTAACAGCTATCGACGAGACACTAGAGCCGGCGCCGAAGCAACACCTGGGGTCCCGGCTAGAAGGCTTGGTGGAGAGGGTGGCCGACCACCTGACCACAGAACAGCTGGAGAAGGTTCGACAACTGCTAAGGCGGTATCAGCGCGTCTTCAGCCAAGGTGATAGTGACTACGGCCGCACGGACAAAGTGCTTCACCGCATCGACACCGGGGACGCCCGGCCTATTCGGCAACCACATAGACGCGTTCCGCTGGCGAAGCAAGGGGCGGTGCGAGACATGCTGGAGGACATGAGATCCAGGGGAGTGATTGAAGAGTCTGACAGCCCTTGGTGTTCCCCTGTAGTCTTGGTGACAAAGAAGAACGGCGAGCTGCGCTTCTGCGTAGACTACAGAAAACTGAACGCCGTCACCCGGAAGGACTGTTTTCCCTTACCCCGGATTGACGACACCCTGGACACGCTAGCTGGTGCACAGTGGTTCTCGACCCTGGACCTGAAGTCGGGCTACTGGCAGGTAGCTCTAGACCCGAGAGACAAGGAGAAGACTGCATTCTCGACGGGCCAAGGGCTCTGGCAGTTCACGGTTATGCCCTTTGGCCTCTGCAACGCACCAGCTACCTTCCAGCGCCTTATGGAATCAGTGATGAGAGGGCTGACTTACGATGCCTGCCTGCTATACCTGGACGACATCATCATCGTCGGGAAGACTTTTGAAGATCACCTCGAGAATCTGAGTAAGGTGCTACAGAGACTGCAAGCGACCAACTTGAAGCTGAACGCGAAGAAGTGCCAGCTCTTCCGCAAGGAAGTTAACTAATTGGGCCACATAGTCTCGGCAACCGGAGTGGCCACAGACCCGGAGAAGACACAGGCTGTGAGAGATTGGCCTCGCCCAAAGGATAGGAAAGAGTTGCGCAGTTGCCTGGGGCTGTGCAGTTATTACCGCCGCTTCATAAAGGGGTTCTCCAACATCGCAAAACCCCTCACCCGCCTGACGGAGGAACACCGGCCTTATGTGTGGACAGAGGACGCCGAAAACTCTTTCCAGCACCTAAAGGAGACCCTGTGCAGTGCTCCAATTTTGGGTTTCCCACAACCGGGTGGCGCCTTCATTGTGGACACCGACGCCAGCGACCATTGCATTGGAGGTGTCCTGTCGCAGATCCAGGACGGCCATGAGCGGGTGATAGCCTATTACAGCAAGACGCTATCCAAGGCAGAGAAGAACTACTGCGTCACCCGACGGGAGTAACTGGCGGTAGTAAAGACATTGGAGCACTTCCACAAGTACCTGTACGGTCAGCCATTCCACCTGAGGACTGACCATTCCGCCCTAACCTGGCTATTGACCTTTAAGAACCTGGAAGGCCAGACAGCACGTTGGGTCCAGAGGCTGCAGGAGTACGACTTCACCTCGGAACATCGTAGAGGGAAGAGCCACGGTAACGCAGACGCCATGTCCCGAAGACCCTGTCCAGAAGAGTGCGGCCAGTGCACAAGAGTGGAAGAGAAGGAGCATGCCGTAGCAGTCCGAGTAGTTGTGGCAGTGCCTGCTGAAGGCTGGGATAGCGCAGGCCTGAGGAGGGAGCAGCTGGCGGACGCAGACTTGGGGCCACTCTTGAGGGAAGTGGAGGCAGGGATGAGACCAACCTGGGAGGACATCGCACCGAGGAGCGCCACCTACAAGTCGTACTGGGCCCAATGGGACTCGTTGAAGACCAGAGAGGGCGTGCTGTTCCGGGTTTCGGAATCGCCCGATGGGAAGACGCAGAGAGAGCAGTTGGTACTTCCCCGGAGTAAGGTCCCGGAAGTCCTGGAGGAAGTGCACGCCGGTACTTCGGGAGGACACCTGGGAGCGAACCGAACGATTGACAAACTACGGCAGCGCTACTACTGGCTGAGACTCCGAGCAGATGCTGAGAGATGGTGCCGTCAGTGTCACGTGTGCGCGGCGAGTCGTGGCCCCCAGACTAGGAGCCGGGGTCGCATGCAGCAGTACAACGTCGGAGCGCCATTCGAACGGATCGCCGTTGACATTGCTGGACCGTTCCCAGTTTCCGACCGAGGCAACAAGTACCTGATGGTGGTCGTGGACTACTTCACCAAGTGGCCGGAGGTGTATGCCATCCCAAACCAAGAGGCAAAGACAATCACAGACTGCCTCGTGGAGCAAGTGTTCTGTCGATTTGGGGTGCCGTTAGAGCTACACAGTGACCAGGGTACCAACTTTGAGTCCAACCTAATGAAGGAGGCACTACAAAGGCTTGGGGTGAACAAGACTCGCACTACGCCTCTACATCCCCAATCGGATGGCATGGTCGAAAGGTACATCAAGACCTTAGAGGAACACCTGAGGAAAGTCGTGGCCAGCCATCAGCGAGACTGGGACGTCAAGGTGCAACTGTTCTTGCTGGCCTATCGCTCGTCTACACACGACACAACTGGGATGACGCCAGCCAGCTTAATGTTCGGCCGAGAGTTACGCCTCCCTTGTGACCTAGCTTTTGGAAGCCCTCCGGAAGTGAAACAGCCAGCGACCGAGTATGTGGAGAACTTGGTGGAGCATCTCCACGACATGCACGAGATGGCTCGCCAGAATATCCAGAAGGCGAGCGACCGCATAAAGACCAGGTATGACAGGCAAGCCAACAGCCAAGGGTTCCAGCAAGGTGACCTGGTCTGGTTGTACCGTCCTACCCGGACCAAGGGACGCTGCCCGAAGCTCCAGCAGCCATGGCAAGGACCGTACCAGGTGGTGAAGAGGATTAACGACGTGGTCTACCGCATCCAGAAGGTTCCCCGAGGAAAGATGTTGGTGGTACACCTGGATCGACTAGCCCGCTACGATGGTGCTGTTCGGGACGACCAGCCTTGAGGAGGGAGCAGTGTCACCCAATTAGCGGTAGGCATGAGGCCCACAGCTGTGAGGAAACCAAAGGCCGCCTAGCCACGCCTCCCATTAGTCTCTGTCACTAACTGAGGGGTGGTTAGGGAAGTGCCACCTGTCCCTCGACGTTTCTCTCCCCTTCTTCTGTGGTCTGGAACGTTCGGGTGATTTGCGGGAAACCAGAGACTTCTAGAAAAACAGTGACATTCCTATAACAAAGGGTTTCAGAGAGACAGTGAGTCAGTCAGTTCTTGGTGTAAGGACGCAGTGCTAGTGAGAAGACCGTACGTAATTACGAGTGCAATTGTAACGGGCGAACTGGTGAATCGTAATTGTGTGCATTACGTAATTTTATGTAATTGTCAAGTGTTTAACTGTAAGTCGGTGGAAATAAAGAACATTTTTGAGTGGTGAAATTGGACTTTTCATTTCACGAACCCACAAAGTCACAATATGAACAATTTATCTCAAATATTTCTTGCACAGGGAAAACTTTGCAGTTATTTCCTGCCGTGTATTTTGAGTAATAACTACTTTCATTTTTCAACTGGGAATTCGCGATTAATTTTATCTCTTGCAGCTTTACAGAAAGTAATTTCAAAGGCATCACACAATGAACAAAACATTTGACTATCACTTACAGTCTACTGTATTCCCTTGTAACTACAATAAGATAATGTTTATCTTGAAGTGGATAGAGCAATAAGTTTTTGTACAAGAGTAGAGAAAGTCCTGTATACATCACATAACGACCAAAACATTTGACTATCACTTAAAGTCTACTATATTCTCTTGTAACTACAATAAGATAATGTTTATCATGAAGTGGATAGAGCAATAAGTGTTTGTACAAGAGTAGAGAAAGTCATCTATACATCACATAACGACCAAAATATTTGCCTATCACTTAACGTCTACTATATTCCCTTGTAACTACAATAAGATAATGTTTATCTTGAAGTGGATAGAGCAATAAGTGTTTGTACAAGAGTAGAGAAAGTCATGTATACATCACATAACAACCAAAACATTTGACTATCACTTAAAGTCTACTATATTCCCTTGTAACTACAATAAGATAATGTTTATCTTGAAGTGGATAGAGCAATAAGTGTTTGTACAAGAGTAGAGAAAGTCATGTATACATCACATAACGACCAAAACATTTGACTACCACTTAAAGTCTACTATATTCCCTTGTAACTACAATAAGATAATGTTTATCTTGAAGTAGATACAGCAATAAGTGTTTGTACAAGAGTAGAGAAAGTCATGTATACATCACATAACGACCAAAACATTTGACTATCACTTAAAGTCTACTATATTCTCTTGTAACTACAATAAGATAATGTTTATCATGAAGTGGATAGAGCAATAAGTGTTTTTACAAGAGTAGAGAAAGTCATCTATACATCACATAACGACCAAAACATTTGCCTATCACTTAAAGTCTACTATATTCCCTTGTAACTACAATAAGATAATGTTTATCTTGAAGTAGATAGAGCAATAAGTGTTTGTACAAGAGTAGAGAAAGTCATCTATACATCACATAACGACCAAAACATTTGCCTATCACTTAAAGTCTACTATATTCCCTTGTAACTACAATAAGATAATGTTTATCTTGAAGTGGATAGAGCAATAAGTGTTTGTACAAGAGTAGAGAAAGTCATGGATACATCACATAACGACCAAAACATTTGACTATCACTTAAAGTCTACTGTATTCCCTTGTAACTACAATAAGATAATGTTTATCTTGAAGTAGATAGAGCAATAAGTGTTTGTACAAGAGTAGAGAAAGTCATCTATACATCACATAACGACCAAAACATTTGCCTATCACTTAAAGTCTACTATATTCCCTTGTAACTACAATAAGGTAATGTTTATCTTGAAGTAGATAAAGCAATAAGTGTTTGTACAAGAGTAGAGAAAGTCATGTATACATCACATAACGACCAAAATATTTGCCTATCACTTAACGTCTACTGTATTCCCTTGTAACTACAATAAGATAATGTTTATCTTGAAGTAGAGCAATAAGTGTTTGTACAAGAGTAGAGAAAGTCATGTATACATCCCATAACGACCAAAACATTTGACTATCACTTAACGTCTACTGTATTCCCTTGTAGCTACAATAAGATAATGTTTATCTTGAAGTAGACAGAGCAATAAGTGTTTGTACAAGAGTAGAGAAAGTACTGTATACATCACATAACGACCAAAACATTTGACTATCACTTAAAGTCTACTGTATTCCCTTGTAACTACAATAAGATAATGTTTATCTTGAAGTAGATAGAGCAATAAGTGTTTGTACAAGAGTAGAGAAAGTCATGTATACATCACATAACGAGCAGAATATTTGCCTATCACTTAACGTCTACTGTATTCCCTTGTAACTACCATAAGATAATGTTTATCTTGAAGTGGATAGAGCAATAAGTGTTTGTACAAGAGTAGAGAAAGTCATGTATACATCACATAACGACCAAAACATTTGACTATCACTTAAAGTCTACTGTATTCCCTTGTAACCAATATAAGATAATGTTTATCATGAAGTAGATAGAGCAATAAGTGTTTGTACAAGAGTAGAGAAAGTCATGTATACATCACATAACGACCAAAATATTTGACTGTCACTTAAAGTCTACTGCATTCCCTTGTAACTACAATAAGATAATGTTCATCTTGAAGTAGCTAGAGCAATATGTGTTTGTACAAGAGTAGAGAAAGTCATGTATACATCACATAACGACCAATACATTTGACTATCACTTAAAGTCTACTGTATTCCCTTGTAACTACAATAAGATGTTTAACTTGAAGTAGATAGAGCAATAAGTGTTTGTACAAGAGTAGAGAAAGTCATGTATACATCACATAACGACCAAAATATTTGCCTATCACTTAAAGTCTACTGTATTCCCTTCTAACTACAATAAGGTAATGTTCATCTTGAAGTAGATAGAGCAATATGTGTTTGTACAAGAGTAGAGAAAGTCATGTATACATCACATAACGACCAAAACATTTGACTATCACTTAAAGTCTACTGTGTTCCCTTGTAACTACAATAAGATAATGTTTATCTTGAAGTAGATAGAGCAATAAATGTTTGTACAAGAGTAGAGAAAGTCATGTATACATCTCATAACGACCAATACATTTGACTATCACTTAAAGTCTACTGTATTACCTTGTAACTACAATAAGATAATGTTCATCTTGAAGTAGATAGAGCAATATGTGTTTGTACAAGAGTAGAGAAAGTCATGTGTACATCACATAACGACCAATACATTTGACTATCACTTAAAGTCTACTGTATTACCTTGTAACTACAATAAGATAATGTTCATCTTGAAGTAGATAGAGCAATATGTGTTTGTACAAGAGTAGAGAAAGTCATGTATACCTCACATAACGACCAAAACATTTGACTATCACTTAAAGTCTACTGTATTCCCTTGTAACTACAATAAGATAATGTTTATCTTGAAGTAGATACAGCAATAAGTGTTTGTACAAGAGTAGAGAAAGTCATGTATACATCACATAACGACCAAAACATTTGACTATCACTGAAAGTCTACTGTATTCCCTTGTAACTACAATAAGATAATGTTTACCTTGAAGTAGATACAGCAATAAGTGTTTGTACAAGAGTAGAGAAAGTCATGTATACATCACATAACGACCAAAACATTTGACTATCACTTAAAGTCTACTGTACTCCCTTGTAACTACAATAAGATAATGTTTATCTTGAAGTACATAGAGCAATAAGTGTTTGTACAAGAGTAGAGAAAGTCATGTATACATCACATAACGACCAAAACATTTGACTATCACTTAAAGTCTACTGTATTCCCTTGTAACTACAATAAGTTAATGTTTATCTTGAAGTAGATAGAGCAATAAGTGTTTGTACAAGAGTAGAGAAAGTCATGTATACATCGCATAACGACCAAAACATTTGGCTATCACTTAAAGTCTACTGTATTCCCTTGTAACTACAATAAGATAATGTTTATCTTGAAGTACATAGAGCAATAAGTGTTTGTACAAGAGTAGAGAAATTCATGTATACATCGCATAACGACCAAAACATTTGACTATCACTTAAAGTCTACTGTATTCCCTTGTAACTACAATAAGATAATGTTTATCTTGAAGTAGATAGAGCAATAAGTGTTTGTACAAGAGTAGAGAAAGTCATGTATACATCGCATAACGACCAAAACATTTGACTATCACTTAAAGTCTACTGTATTCCCTTGTAACTACAATAAGATAATGTTTATCTTGAAGTAGATAGAGCAATAAGTGTTTGTACAAGAGTAGAGAAAGTCATGTATACATCGCATAACGACCAAAACATTTGACTATCACTTAAAGTCTACTGTATTCCCTTGTAACTACAATAAGATAATGTTTATCTTGAAGTAGATAGAGCAATAAGTGTTTGTACAAGAGTAGAGAAAGTCATGTATACATCACATAACGACCAATACATTTGACTATCACTTAAAGTCTACTGTATTCTCTTGTAGCTACAATAAGATAATGTTTATCTTTCGCATATCTCTCAACTTGTAGCCTCGGGATTCGAAGTTTACGTAGCTCTACTTCTTGTACACAGAGATCCTAAAACATGCTAACCGGCTGTGCGGTGTCTTGGTTGTCCTCGGCCCTTACTGCCGACTACCAGTATCATAGAAAGGTTACGGTGAAATTATGAAAAAAATTTAAAACTTCTTCGAAATGTTTTAATGGTATTATGTAGAGTATATGTATCTTCTTTAAATTATTAAAAGGTAGATGGCCATTGAGGATATACGAGGTGCTTTCAAGTTACAACACTTACTTTTTTCAGGACTGGGACCAAATAGGAACTTCTGATTTCTTTTAAACACACGTGGTCTCTTTCTGAATGTGTGACAGAGATGGCAGCACTGTTTAGTGCATATAACTCTAATGACAGCGTCGAAAGTTAGGACTATTTTTTATATAGTTGCGCTGCTCGAACCGTTGCGATCGATTTATATTTGGTATCTCTCAGATACTCACTGATTACTCCACGTGGAGTAAACATATATCTGTCATTTGTAATTCCTGCGAATTTCATTGGCTGAAGTGATGCGTTCATTGGTGCTTAGCACAGGACCGGGAAACGGTGGTAGTTCCTGTCTCGCTCTTACAAGAATAATCAGTGCGTTATCTGAGAGGTATATATTACCAAATGTAAATCCATGGTAACGCTTCAAACAGCGCGACAATAGTTCAATGGCGACGTATTCATTACAAGAACAACGTGTAATCATTCGTTTTTTTCCATTTCCGTGGTGTGACACCTATTGAAATTCATCGCCAGTTGCGTGAGGCATGTGGTGATGGTACCATGCATGTATCTTATGTGCGTTCCTGGGTGCGACAGTTGAATGAAGGGAGAATATCGTGTGACAGTTGCAGACATCATCTCCAAAATTGGCATTTCCGTGGGATCTGTGTACACAATCCTACATGAAGATCTGAAAATGCGAAAAGTTTTCTGCATTGCTCAACTGGCGATGAATTTCAATAGGTGTCGCTTTTGTTATAACTGTGTTTATATTATTTGTTATTTTATGTAGAATGCTTATACGCTGTAGTTATCTGACTATTGGTATGACGCTGGTGACCACGGAGTAGATGAAATGAATTGGTCGCATACGAAGTTCAGATGATGTAATTATTCTCAGGTAGGGAAGGTGGGACAAAGCTCCCAAGTGTTATTTTGCCCACTGCCGGACCAGCCTTCCCTACTATGTCAGTATTTCGTTACGCGGAAAGGTTGGGGAGATGAAAGGTAATCCATACTTGGGAAATTAACTCAGTTTTACGAGCGGTCTCTCCTCCTTCCCCCTTGTAGAGGGCTACCTGATGTACACAATATATCGTCTTAGCAATAAATTGATTTTTAAACCAAGTGGTACGGTTAGAGTAACAATGCTTCGGCAAGAAAACAGTCACAGATGACCTTTGGTCAGAATTTTCAATATGTATATTATATCGAAAAATCTAATATCACACTTCCATAACATTGTCTACATAAAGTTATTCCTGTACTTAATTCTCGTCAAGCCCTATCTCGGTAATGCTGATGACCCGTTTTCTCTTAACCCACTTGACATAGAAATGTGAAATTTGTACCTGATGTTGACTCATTCATTCTTTCTAAGTACACTAATTCGTTTTAATGTTAAAATATTGATTTGCAAAAAAAAAAAAAAAATGATACTTTTTGTAAGGCTCCACTATATCTGACGTTTGTTAGTCTCGCAGAAACTCGAGAACAGCTGAATCGATTTGGCTAATTTTGGTTTTGAAACATTTGTTAGTAAAAAAACGTGAAGTGATAATGGAGTGGGTTATTAACTAAATATAAAAGTATTTACGGAACACATACCTTCTTTTATTTTCAACAAACAAAAGAATTACGAAGTATAAAGATATTCCACTCCTTGCCAAAGACTGCAAAGATATTTCACTAAAAATATTTTATTAAATAACGTTTAGCATTTGTTATCAAAACTGAAATATATACCTTTCAAGGATTATACACAAAATTAATTTCTGAATATTTGACTGCAGACAATTGTCAAATATTGCTGAATCCTTCGATATCTTCTTCATAATTTCTGTTTGTAAATTCTTGAATGAGCGTCTACAATTTCCCGTGCGTTTGGCCTTTACGATGATCATAAATTAATGGCAAGAGCAGTCGATGGATTTCCCTGTTTCTCACATGGACATGGCGCGTCGGAAAACCATCATCTTTACGTACCACAATTATGTTTATCAGAAAGCTTTAAATTTATTAACTTAATTGTAACTGTGTTATATTTTAACTTCACCCCTAATTGTAGAATAAATAACTAATCCGAATTTGCTTTATTTATAGAGAATAGGTTAGACATTAGCCGGTTAAATAGTTTTCAGTAAATTTTCTGACTTTTTATTATTTTTAAAAATAAACTACTTGGGCAATTTGAAGTAAATCAGTTCCACACAATCATGGGATTGGTTTTACTGTATGATAAAACTTTACAGTTTCAGATAAAGCAGGTCATTAATTTGAAATGTTATTTTAAGTAATTAGTTTTTAAAGTAAAAACATCTACAAAACTCACTTGAGCATAGAAAAGAACCAGCAAAATCCTCCAAAATAAAGTTAAACTGTTCAGTTATTATAGTTATGTTTGTTTCGCTAATCTTGTCAGTTGTACTTAGATTTTTCCTGGAAACACTTGCAGGATTAGCAACATCTGAGCGTCAGAACTATTTATAACGACACGGTCACTCAATTTCATATTATCTTCACTTTCTATTGTTATTTTGTAGCTTTTCTTATCCTTGTATTCTCTTTTATTAAAAATTACCTTAGGTTTATTCATTGTGAAAAGCACCAAAATGTAAAGAAAATGCCCAAAAAAACTAAGATTTGTTTCCTAATTCAAACTGTTTTAGTGGTATAAGCTTTGAATATGCAGTTTAGCCAACAATTGGACCATTAATGTTGCTGAAAAACAAGTAAAATACTTCCTGAGAAAACATTTTTGGTGATATTTTGCCAAATTATTACTCTAATGCCTAAATATTTTTGAACATTTGTTTAAAATAGCAAATATCTAAATATTGTAATGAACCAAACACCAAATTAAGCAGAATTAACAATATTTTCATTATATGTAAAAAATAACTTAATTTTTTCATTTTTGGCTTGAAGAGTCCCCTTAATATAAAAGTTATTAGGTAATATTGTTATACAGTATACTTACTGTATTTTGATTTTGCCAAAAATTGCTCAAAAGTACTTTTATTAAACGTATGTTTTAGATGTGTACATGCCAAATGCATGTGTTGAAGTTTCTGAGAACAGTCTGAAGTGCTTTTCTTATTGGATGTCTTTTACAAACCTTATGCAATTTCAAAACACATTTTATAAGGACCAAAACATTTGACTATCACTAGTGTGTTTCCTTTTAACTACAACAATATAACGTTGATCTTAACACAGTTCTCGTATCAATGAGACTTCATTTGATTTCAACACCCGTTTTTAAACACTTTATTTTGATATTCACTTAAGGAAAGATATAATTAACATATTTATAAAAATATTTAACTCAGTTAGTTTGACTTATATATAACAATAAGGAATGTTTGTATAAGTATATAGTGGATATAGAGTGAAAGTTGGTGGTTGAAGGTCTTATCGAACACATTTATTCCTTAACTGTAAACGTTATGTGCTCGCGTTGGACGTCTTTACAATAAAGATAAGACGTACATTCACCACAAAGAAAGCAGTTACGGTATCACCATAGTGCTCTTCTCCACTTTATGGAATGTGACGTCTTACGCTCACATGACTTTCTCTACTATTTTGAATAGCTGGGACTATACGAAGTTGTAATTATTATGCTGTTCTGCACTTAAAAATTAGACAGAAATAGCTTTTACGGCTTTAAGATGTATCTAACCATCGTTTGCTTAGTTTTTCTCGGATGTGTTCTTGTTTCGATCTGATGTAAAATGCTTGTTTGGAATCTTCTTTGAATCTTTAATTTTACTTAGTCACATTTAATAAATAAAGCTGAATTTTTAATTCGGCATGTAATTTACAGCTTAGTTTGTTAATATTATTCTATGGTTATTGTTAAGATATTCCCAGCGAGCAGTTAGCGATATTAGCCAAGAGTTTTGGAGTTATAGGTTATCAGAAGAAATCTTTGCTTTTAAAGATACAAACACCGCCATATTAAGACAGACCTGAAGCTTTCCTGATGACGAATATGTTCGAAGCAATTAATTTTCTATACTCACGCCATCTCCTGACCTGGCAATTGATTTACTGAAAACAGTCTTTTGTTCAGTAATGCGAGTATTGAAAGTGTTTTGTCTTTGTTTATATTTGTGTTATATCCAGTGATTCATTTGTGGTTATAACATTTAATAAATATCCTGATGATGGGAGAGATGTACGCTCTAATCGTCTTTTTTCCTTGCTTGTTTCCCGAGAAGATCTCGAACAAGTCCAATAAATGGTTCAAAGTAGTAAATTTGAATGACACGAAATGGTGTAAGCCCTGTGGTCAGGAGAATTGTCACACGTGATGAAACTTGGGTGTATTTATACAACAGCTATATACCAATTATCCTGCAAAGTTGGTGTACTTTGTGGAATTTTGAATGTAAGATTCGCTGGAATTTGTTCCAAGCGTATGTACCTTCTCCGTAAGGCGAATGAAATGATGTTCAAATGAGTACAGGATACATAGATCTTAGAGTTACTACACATCTATCTTTCAGGATAAGACATAACCCCATAAAGAATACTTATCCAGATAACTCACCCTGACCGAGATTCAAACTCAAAGTTCCTGAATGAGACGGACACCACAGAGGTCCGCTGAAGGATGCTCCACCATTGTTTACTTTGAAAATACTAACAACACACTTGATAAAAGGTTTTGCTAGACGACGGACGTTATACTTTTGAAATAGCATCTATACATTAAGTTGTTAAGTGACGTAATAAACAAGCGATTACTTAGCTGTGAGACATTGGCCGGTGTAAGCAAACGTGCCCCTTTGGTCAGGTACAAGATTATAGCACAGGCGTGCTTTATCTGCTTTCTATCATTTTCTCACGCACAATTTAATACTGGACACTCTTACGCACCAAAATATATTACCAACCACATAAACAAACGCCTAAATGAGTGAGCATGTGTGGGGGTTCAAATCCCGGCTTGAGGCGGAGAATTTATTTCTAGCCCAGATCACTCCCAGAGTCTGGAAGTATGTGCAAAAAGCAAATAAACGTAATGACGTATGTACACGAGTTAACAGCAAAGTTAAAAGGCCGCCGATGTGACTTTCCATTACAGAATTTGGTTTAAAAGAACGATACCAAAGGGTCAGTAAAACCCCACGTCACATATGACTGGAAACTGCAACATCAAGTTCTATTTTCTGAAATACTTACTTATAAATGATAGACAATATGACGTTTTTCTAGCATAAATAATCTCCGAGAATCTCGGTGAGGATGAGTTATCTGGATAAGGTTTTTCCGGGATTTCCCCTTATCCTAAAAGACGAATTTCGGCTAACTCTAAGCTCCATGTACCCTGGACCCATTTCAGTATCATTCCATTCATCGTCCGATATGACAACGTTAACGGACGTAAATTATAACAAAAAAGAATCTCTGGGGAATCCATTAATAATGCTTTAATGTTTCAAGTTCGTGTCGATATTCATTTGTTTCTGGCAGTTTTATGGGATTTTAACGCTCACTATGTAGCATAAATTCTTATGATGCGGTGTTTTATTTTCTCCAACTGTGTGATTCTGCACCACGTTGTGGCGACATTTGTAGCAAGTACTCTTTATGTGCTCTTCAAACGTAATATTCTGCCCCAATTTGAGACCATTTATTTTTTAAAGATATTTCTTATTCTGCTTCACGTCGTTACCTCATATATGCTGCTGTGACAGCCAACGCACGCAGATGATCTGTCTCAGGACATGGTATCAGACGGATATCCTTCAGAAATAAGTTACCAAAAATGAAATAAAGTTTCCGTTTCCTTTTTAGATAAATTAGTTTTTAATTGATGTTTAAAATGAACAAAAAATGTTGTAACACAATAGAAACATTTTATTTTACGTATTTATCAGTTTTATCTCTTTACACACTGAAAATTCAAATTCTCTCTTACATGCTTCTTCTAGAACATTCAACGTTATATTAACGCTTTGAGAAAAGTTGATTTCTTTCTTTACCATGGTGACTACTTATTACTTATTTACTACGTCACAGATAGCGACCAATACAATCGTTTTATTGATTTTTGATAATATAATATCAATTTTTAAATTTAATTTAAATAATTTAACCCTTAAACACTATTCAAAATAATTTTGAATTAATAAAAAGCATAAGGATACAAATTAACATAATTAATTATTTGATCTTCAGAGGCAGGTTTAAAGTAACTGTTAGTATTTCCTTTGTATCTGCAACTAAGTGCATGAAGCAGAAAACTGTAAACTTTGATAAAAATAGTTTGTAGAACTTGTACTCAAAAAGCGATGTAAATGTGACAGGCTCGTCACAATAGTTGGTTGAGGCTATTGTCGGATTTTACAGTCCGTTGGCTCATACATTTTGGATACGCCGAGCTTATGAATCTCACATGAGGATGTTGCATGTGTAATATATTTCATTGTTGACTATGTCTACATACACCGTTCATTTTGTCGGACATATGTTAAACCTCGTGTATAGTTTATACGAGGAATGAGGACAACTCGCTCGCTCTGGTACTCACTTAGGGCACGTATTTGCTTCTATCTGTTCCCTGAGATCATCGTAGAGATGGGGTCCATAACGTTTCCAGAAGCTCCTAACGTCCAGCGATGTCCCCTGATAGAGCTAACAGATGTTGCCCATAACTCTTAAACAAGTGAACGAAATGACGTTGTGGTAGAAGCCCATCCGTTCCGGGGAGGTCACGAAATACCCACAGCTCACAGTTGGCAGTCAACCTGAGATGTTAGACGTTGTTAAAATCCCGTGTGGCAGATCTCTACATATAAGTTATTGCCAACGTATGATAAATGTCCCTATTTGAATGTCGACTATTTAAAAAAATAACTTAAGCGTGTACATCTCAAATGTAGATATTAAAATTTTATTTTTCAATTTGTGAATTGTTTATTTCAAAACATATGGGGCTTCCTGGACGGCCTTCGTCCATACTAAATCTGGCCAGTTCATAAGCAATTATCTGAGAAACTATTCAAAATATGATACTAAACAGCTTAAAAGATGCCGCTGAAAATTTAAGTTGCTAAATATATTTTTACCTAAAATATTCAGTATTCACTCAGTGGCTACAACTATAAGTGTGTGTGGTAATTTAATTAATATAGTAAAGTATAATTCAATAAACGAATGTATTTATATGTAGCTATAAACATAAATATGGAAGGAGTCAAAATTAGACCACATTGTGATGAAAGCAGAGACAGTTCATAATATCCAAAAGTCGATTAAAACAAAACTGAAAGTGCAGCAATGAGAACTACGGGAAGTCTAGAATATCGACTTCTCAGTTGAGCTAAGTGTTGCAAAATTCGAACAATTAAGGAATGTCTCTGAAATTGTATACTGTAGAAAAAATATTTGATATAAATTGAATATTTTAACAAGACATTTTACATTTTTGTGCAGTAACATTTTACAGTCTCTTAAGTTACGTAGTCATCCAGAATGAAGGGTACTTCTGAGGTCTATTCCAGAAAATTCAGTATGTACATTTCATAATCCATGAAATTACCATAAAGATGTGGCACTTTTTCAAAATTGTTAAGGGTATTTTGTAAAGAAGGATCAATTTTTTCTAAATATATTGCCCTGCGTATAGGATATGGTGAGGGTGTTTAAAGTTTCGCGATGCATGCTTATAAGATGTTGAACTGAAATATCAAGTTGGGTATTTAAACTGCCAATAGTAGTAAAGTAAAAGTGCTTCGCATAGCTGTGAAAAGAAAGGAAGTAAGTCATATGTCTTCATTTAACATTTGGTACAGAGCAGCAGTTTGTGTCTGTGGTGATGCAGTTATACCTCGAACGCGCCCATTTAATATCAAGTAGTTTGCAAACACAGCAAGCAGATGGGTCTTCAAATCAATGTGTCAGACAAAAGTTATGGCCAAAAGCGATGAAATACCTAAACAAATCGATAATATCAACGGTGTCGTTTGGCAATCGGAATTTAAAAGTAACTCAAAGTAGAATTGCACAATTCTGAAACATTTATTGTACTTTACATTTTATATTATCAGAAATTGACATGTGTATACCAGACATGATCTCTAGCAATCAACAAGCTATAGGCTTATTACACAAATATAAATATTTGTTACAAAGCCTCCACTTATCTTAAGAAATTGCTGTTAATACTTCTTTCTAATGGAAATCGATTTCACAAAGAGATTGTTCGTATCTTCAGTCCACAAAGAAACTCCGTTGTCAAAGATTCCGTTTACCATGTTATGTGTTTTCAGTATTACCAAAATCTGAAAACGAAACAAACCTAAAAACAGAATCAACTGCTGGTATTTCAAAATTCATTACGGGATGTCTATTTTTTAAAATAAATATATTTTCCCAAACCATCAAATCTATCGGACCATTTAATTGTTTTAATAATTTAACTTATGGATTTATTTCATGGTTTTGACCAAAAATGATCTGCTACGACCGATTTATCATTTTTTTATACTTAATGTTACGAAAATGTTCCTTCGTTCTGGTTTCCAAATTACGTTTCGTCTTTCCAATATAAACCCAATCACAATCCAAACAATCAAATTGATAAATACCAGATTTTAATTATTAGGAATTTTATCTTTTTTTTTTTTTACAAAAATGTAAAATTTTTGACACTATATTTATTTTGAGGAACTAAAGCTATACCAGCTTCTTTAATTTTTTTTTGAAAATGTTTATTAACCCAAGGATGGTAAGTAAATTTTTAAAAATTATAATCGTATTTTATTTTTTAAGCGTAGATATATCATAAACAGTTTTTTAATATTTAAATTTTTCAATATTCTTTTGTATAAAGTCTTTATTTAAAAAACCATTAATTAAAGCAATATTAATAATATGTTTATATTCTTTATTAAATTCTTCTTTATTCAGAGATACATTTATTAATCTGTAAATCAAACTATTAAAAACAGCAAATTTATGTGAAAAAGAGTTTAAACTTTTATGTTTGATGTAATTATCAATATGAGTAGATTTCCTATAAATACCAAAATATAATTTTTTATCATTTCTTATTATCTTCAAATCTAGAAAATGAAGAAATCCATTAATTTCAGTTTCTAATGTGAATTTTTTAGCTTTATCTTGTATATTTAGTAATTTTAAACATCGTTAATTTGTTTATCAGGAACAATAGAAAGAAGTATTAACGCCAATTTCTTAAGATAAGTGAAGCCTTTGTATCAAATATTTATTGCTTCACTGTAGCTAGCGTCATTTTCTGCGTAAAGTATAGGCTTGGCAGAGGACAATGGAGCGGAAGCTGCACAGCATTATCGTGGGCTACGAAGGTGAAGGACGTAGTGGATGCAATATAAGCTCTTACTGGAGCTGGGTAGCATCCCACAAAAGACATAACAGCAAAACAAAAAGCAGCGTGCAGAGATATTTTGAAAACCTAACTAGGAAACCTCTGATAAAGGACATTGAAAAACGGAGAAAAATGAAAGGATGGCCTAAACGTAGAAGAACTTTTGAAAGACCCAAACGACACCTAAAAGAGAAGACTAATAAGTGGAAAGACTCCCGGACAGTGTGTTTGGGGAAAGATGGCCGGTAGCACAGTTTCAAGGGACACCTCTGGTTCCAAAAGCTCGGTACCGCGCGAAATCGTACTTGAAGTAAGTATCAATCATTAACAAAACACTGTTCCGTGTCATTTCCAAACAAAACGTTGCGTTCTCCTTCACTGACATTCAGAAGAAAGAAACAAATTAATACGATATAAATACCTTAGGAGGGAAATTATACGTAATACATTAACGTCAAGTTGTAATGTTTATATTGAAGTACAGCAATAAGTTTATAAGAAAGATTTATAAAAGAGAGTAATTCATGTATGTTATCAGATTTTTTAAATATTAGATAATTTTTACACTTCCAATCTTTAAATGAATAAATTTGTAGAATATTTTTGTTTTTATATTTTGGTGAATGTCATTTGAGTTAAGGTTTAAAAGCATTCTCAATAACTTACAGATGATATATTGTAATTTATTATTACATTCTACTTTCTTAAGCTTTACGTTCAGTGATCTGCAAGTCAAACTTAAGAGCACAGGCTGTTGGTGTTTTATACAGTTGTTCTTATTTGTTCTGTTAAATTAGGAAAGGGATCGTGTGAAAATTTCGTAGTGAAAGCGGTAGTGTTGTGTATTTAATATTGTGTTGTAGGTGAGTGAACGTCCTGACTGAACACCAGTAACAGAGTTGAACTGTGGACTCCATTACAGCTCTGCATTTGTCGAGAGACAATTTGACTTGTGTCTCGGTTTTAGGAGAGGCAATTAATCAACTAGCCAATGAGAACTCTCAAGATGCATGCAGTGTTTCTAATTCGCACCTGGAGGTTACCAGATCGATACATTTGGTGGTAATTGTAAAGGCAATACTTCCATGAAAACAGCTAGTTCTGTGTAACAAGAGAATATTAAACGTGCAGTCCCTGAACAATAAAAACAAAACCGAGCGACGTCACATCTTGAATTTTAATTGCCTCTCTGGTACAAAAACACTTGCAGCACGGCAGCAGGAAAAATACAAACCTTCCTTCTTGATTAAATACGCAGATACAGACCTAGAGTATCTTAACACCAAACACTAGTGTACGATATATCATTTAATATCTTATAAGTAAGCAATAAACAGTAATAAATGTACACCACCTTTAAAACATCAAGTTCCTTTCTGTGAACAAATAGATCAGTAGTGAATGACAGACAACATAACAAAGAATGTAGCATTAACTGTGTTGTAAATGTTGACTAACTCTGTCAATAAGTCAACAGAAACAAATCAAGAAATATCTGTTGTTTGTTTCGCGACAGTACCACGTAAATATGCTGTACAACGGTAATATAGAATGGAAGGTGCAAGTAATACCGAAGCAGTGTGTAAAAAATTTACACTCATACAACGAGTATGAATGTTTATTGAAAAAGTAACACATATTGTTGACGTTTTCGAGAAATTCAGTTCTTTACAAATGTTCTATACAGCGTGTTTCGAAACGACACCAAACGAATATATAGAAATAGTGCTCAGCTTCTCTGTACACACACATATATAGATTTTCCCACCAAAAGATCCGCATAAAAGCGCTCCACATGAGAGTGGAGTAGGCAGTGACAGGAACAACGCCGCGTGCCTCACACTATCGAAGTTTGCAAGTAGGTGACACACTGAGTAGGCGTTTGTAAACATACCGACATACTCCACAGTAGCTTGGTACTACTATTAAGTATCTTTGGCTTATGAAACCAGAATAAAGAAGCTATTCATTAGTTTAGTTATTTGTTTATGGGTATTTAACGTGTTGCAACATTCCGTTATAACAGTCGATGGCGGAAAATAAGCTGGTGGTGTTACTTAAACCTTTTAGAGGGAAGTTACTGTTAGTGAGATTGAGGATGGAAGCATTAAATGAAAAAAAAAAAAAAACAGAGAGCAGTTTCAAAGAATTGTAGATCAAGTTAACCAAATCTAAATAACTTATGCAATGAGAAGTATTTTATTTCACTGTGTTTAATACTAAATAAAGCATTTGTAACTTAAAAGGAAGCTGTTGATTTTACAGTAACTGGTTGAAGGCACTGTACAATTAAGACCATAACAAAATGGGAAATCTTGGAACTGTCCCAGTCATAACTTTTTCACACTGCCCTGGATCAACTAGTCTGGCACATTTCCCTCAACACTAACAAGACAGAGGTTAGGAAGTTCTCTTCACGTCCTTATAGGTATCCTCCTTCACTACAGCTGCTCGGGGAACAGCTCTCATGGTTACCTACCACTGTGCCAGTGAAGTATCTTGGGGTGATAACTTGATGCCCACATCTGTCGGTCTGTTACACTTGCTGTCAAAACTGTACCCTTTACTCAACAGGCGCCGAATCCTCCCTTCTTCTTTACACGTCTCTAGCCCGTTCTATTTTTACCTATGCAGCTTCAGTCTGGGGTGACACCACCAAGACTACAGGTACTACAAGACAGGGTGCTCCATACAGCTACAAAGGCTCCATGGTTCGTCAGAAACCAAGTTTCATCACGAGTTTGGTCTTCTACCCGTTCACCAATACATCCGACGGCTGGTACGACCTTTCTTTACCATCTCCAGGAGGTGTTACCTACAATCTGGACGCTCGCACTCGCCAACCAACACGCCTAAGTGTAGACTGCCACAAGATCTCCTCCTGAGTGACCTTTCCAGTACATCCGACCCAGACGAGTGATAAAGTCCCCAATTTGTGTTACAGTGATCCTGACATATTTAGTTAGAGGAGTCGTTCACAGCTACCTCAATTATGTGTTACGTAACTATGTTTCTCTATAACAAACATCTGTAAAGCATACTTGCTGATCGATGGATAATAAAAATCTTTTTTCACAAGTAACTGCCCTTTGCCCCATTACCTAGAAGAGAGTCTAGAGTCACTGATAAAGAGCAAGAAGCAATGCTTTTGTCTTCTTGGCCGGTGCGTCCCAATATTAACTTTTGAGGTTCGCACACCAGTGGTTCCTGCGCTGCCTAATCACAAAATAATGTAATATTTAATGTTCCATAAAATTATACGTAAGACAATTTCGAAGCTATGACACCGAAATTCGGACTAGTTAAATTATAAACTACGAAATGGCTATATGTGTTCCATGTGGTTTCGAAACAACTTAGTCTGGGGAGAGGAGGTTTCCTCCAAGATCTTCGATCGCATTTCTTGGAGGATGCTGAACTAAACTACCAAGTTCGATGTAGAACACATAGGGAGAGGGGAGAAGAGGGAGGTAGGGAGGATGAGAAAGGTTCAAATAGACAATTACGTATGTGCTAAGTATATTTTAGTCCATAGCTTTGTAAATAAAGGAACAAATAGATAGTGTTATGTTTGCGAGCTTCATGTCTGTTGGTATTTAATGCGTGCAGGTGACAGGTAACAGCCCCGCGGTTACGTCCTGACACTTCTCTGATGAGAACAATTTGGGTCAGTTCTATCACAAATGATTGATAAACAGATAGAAAATGTACTAGCAAATACTTCTAGGTAAATAGGGACATCGCTTCAACGAGGATGTCAGCAGACAGACTCGAAGATTTGATGTTTCAGGATGCAAAAACAATTGATGAGTTTAAGATGAATACAACATAACAATGATAGCAAACGTCACAAACATAAATCCATATTAACTAATAAGGGCACAACCCAGATCATTTGTTTTATTAAATCCCTAACCTTTTTTTACATATTCCATTTGTACTCCGTCTTTAACTCCAAAGATCATATAGACGGCCGTTCTCCTTTGGAACATATCGAAGGTGTTAACTCATACTCATACGCACACATTCACACTCTCAGTCATACTTGCAGACTCTGGGGAAGATGGGGAATTATCTCTGTTGGAGAAAAATCGCCACCCGGGAATCGAACCCGGGACTCCTCGAACGGCAGGCAGGTGCTCTACCGACTGAGCTCCCTAACTTGGAAGTGCTCTATGGACGATTTCTTACCATCCGCTAGCTGACTTACTGTTCCGAGAAACACTGCAGAAAGCCCGCCGCGGTAGCGTAGATGGACATTCGAGAGGTACCGAGTTCGAATCTCGTCAGGGTGAATTACCTGGATAAGGTTTTTCCGGTGGTTTCCCTTATCCTTCAAGACGAATGTCGGGTAACTCTAAGCTCCATGTACCCTGTACTCATTTGAGCATCCTTTCACGCAATTCATTCACCGTCCGATATGACTTAACCTTGGAGGACTTAAATTAAAAAAAAGAATGTACTCCAGAACAACAAATTGTCGACAGGCAAGGTACCACGACAGAGATATCCGTGCATGACCAATACGCAGCCGAGCCTAGCTTCTTACCTTTCTTTGACAGCCTGACCACTCTCTTCACCAGTACTGCTGTGTGCACAAGCCCAATATCTTCAGAAGTAAGACGGGATATTCGAAAACTTGCTCTTAGTCACCGAATCCAACGTTTCTGCGGCACGCCAATGTGACCACGTTATCTAAAATGTGGAGGGTGTCGTGCATTATAGTTGTACAACTGACAAAGTCTCTGATCACTTAAAATGAAACAGTCACTGAATATTCGACGACAGATATACAAAATGGCTCGGCATATGCCATAGAGCTTTACATTATAAATGGAAGTGTTACTATGACAACAGAATTTGTGCTTTGGTTCCATTAATATACGCACGTCCAACACCGTCAGAGCTTTTAGATCCATTGGTGTAAATTAAGGCGAGGCTACACTGAAAATTTGGCCAAAATGTTGAAAATCACAAAAATTTCCTTCTTGGAATTTGTTGGTAGCTTAAGTTATGTACTAATAGGCGATATGCCACTTTTTATCATTTAAACCATTTCAGACCATCACGTGACGGTTTGAAGAGACGTTTAATAATCGTTAAATGTAACAATCGTTACTTTAAAGCTAATTTTCTCAGAAACTTGTTTTCTAACACTTCATTATACAAAATGCTCCAGCCGTCAACGTTTTTCATTTAACTTGGTGAATCTTACAGGATAGGTCCGTAATAAGAAACTCCACATTCCCTTTTCTTGTCAATGCCCATGTTTTGAAAATTATATGTCGTTAAGGAATAAAACAAGTTAATATTTTCAAAATTTTGAGGGCTAACGCATGGAAAATATTTTAGAAGAAATGCTACAAGAATATTCCGAAAAATAGGAATGTGGATCTTTTAAATTTGCTCTGTACTAGCAGAAAATAAAAATTCAAGTTAAAAGCTCAACTTTTTGACACGTAGAACATGTTATATAGGTAGTAATTTTTAAAACATTTTCACAGAAAATAATTAATAATTAACAATTTGGTATAACAACATGAAAATTTACATGCAAGTTTAAAATTAAACTCTAATTTGTGACCAAATTTTCATAATCATAGGTTTATTATTATAGAAGTTGGAATTTTCAGCGTAGCCTTGCCTTAAAATACGATTTTAGTAACCTGATAAAAATTAATTTCGAAAAAAAATTACAACGTAGTCATCGTAGATCTTCAGTATATCATTACTCCAACATCTACGTAGCATGTTGCATGCACCACGGAGTGTACATTCTCCCATTCTTAAGGATCGTGCTAGACAATTGAATAACAAGTGTCCTAAGAGACTCCTAGAAGCGAAGCCCTTGGTCTTAGACTAAGGAAGCTGCTTCTATGACATATGTCCAGCGAGGTCACCCGTGTGGTAGCCGGGTGTAGTGAGTAGCCCCGAGGTCGTAAAAGGCGACTAAAATGGTCACCCAGTGTCCGGGAGTACAACTGGGCCACTCAGTCCCATGGGACATGTGGGACCTGATCCTCTAGGTTGGGGGTTGGGCGTAGGGTTAACTCCCCTACCTCGTAAAAGGAACTTTGTACAGCCTCGACTATCTGGAGACAAACCAGCAACGAAAACGACTGAGACGGAAAACAGATTTGGTACCGACGTAGAAGATGACTTGAGAAAGTTGGGGGTTAAAGGCTGGAGAAGAAAAGCAGAGGACGGAGTAGAATAGAAGAGAGAGGTTAGGGAGGCCAAGGGCCCACATGGCCTGTAGTGCCAACTGTCATCATGTCCAGCAAGGTGTTGAAATAGAACTACGAGGGTGGTCTAAAAAGTTCTCCGCTCATCCAGAGATCGCGGCACACTTGGATGATTGTTTTCCTTAAGTTGGTACACTTGTTAATAGACCCTATGTATAATTACAAGACAATCCAGGTAACAGTTGACTGTAGGTAGTTGTTTAAAGTAGAGGAAATGAGCATTGCTTTGAAAATGGAGAAATTCGAGTATCGTGCTCTGATAAAATTCTTCCTAACAGTAAGCTGTACAAACATGTATTTGCAGATTGTAAGTGTATATGGTGACTCTTCACCTTCAGTTTGCACTGTGAAGAAATGGGCGTCCGGTTTTAAACCTGGCCGTGGACATCAAAAAACTGTAACCACACCGGAAATCATTTAAAAAGTTCCTGATATGATTTTGGAAGTTTGGCATATAAAGGTGCGTGAAGTTGCTAATGCTCTTGAAATTTCACTGGAACGTATTGGTCACATCTTATATCAGGAATTAAACATCAAAATGGTTTGTTCAAGATGGGTGCCGCGTATCTTCACTGTAGATAACAAACGCATTCGTACAACACTTTCTGAGAGCTTCTTGGAGCATTTTCAGAAGAACAGATGTGACATTTTCCGTCGATACATCACAATGGGTGTAATATGTATTTACCACTACACACCCGAATACAAGTAGCAGTCGAGGAAGTGGACAGAAGCTGGTTCTTCAGCTCCAAAGAAGGCGAGGACGATGCCATCGGCGGGAAAGATCATGGTGTCAGTGTTGTGGGATTTCAAAGGAATTTTATTGATTGACTATCTCGAAAAAGGTAAACCTATTACTGGAGAATACTACTCTGAACTTCTAACTAAACATTCGTGAAAACAGACCCGGGTTAAAAAAGAAAACAAAAAGTTGTTTTCCATCAGGACAATGTACCTGCTCAGAAGTGTTTTGGCAATGCAGAAATAGAGAGATCTGTACCATCCACCTTATTTGCCAGATTTGGCTATCTCGAACTTCCATCTGTTTCTCACTATCAGGCCAAGAACATTTCAGACCACCTTCGTATGTACGTTAGGTACTTAGCCGTACATTTGCAACAAGCATTTTTGTGAGTTTAAAAAGTCGACGTTCTAGAAGCCTCGCGTTATGGCGATCATTTTGAAACCAGATTTTGGTGACGTTCTAGTAGAAATCTTGTAGATGGCTCGGTGCTCTGGTCGTACTCTCGGAGCAAAGAAATTTGATACTGCAATTGCTAGAAAATAAACAATTCTTGTCTTTTATATATTGTGGGTTTCATTCCACAAAGAAATTTTAAATAATGCAGGTGTTGTCCTTTCATAAATAATTGTTGCGTCGAAGAACTTCATATCTCTGGCACACGTCACTGGTGAAACACAAATGCATTTACAACTAAACGTTTTCTGCATATTCACAGAGCGACACAAAAACACGTCTTACTCTCAAGATATTCGTTTACAGAAAGAAGGTAAGCTTTCTGTTTATTTTGGATTCTCTGCACTCTAAGTTTCCATAACAACCTAATTACTTCTCTTAATGGTCCACGTCACCAAATTACGTAATTGCATTTTGCAGTTACCAATAACAATATGATGTGACATTTAAACTGCATTGTATCATTCCGTGGCCGACCCAGTTTCACATTTTTTTAATTCTACAAATTACTTTTTCTAGAACAATTCAAAATAGATTCTTAGAATTTGAAAAGCATAAAATAACCGTCACACATTTAGGCTGTCAGTTACATACAACAAATGTAAGTCTGCTTAAAACATACAATTATTTACGAATAAATTCGATTTTTGTACAGTTTAGCACTTCCGCGAAATTCTTTGTTGATATGAACTTTCAGACTTTTCTCATACGTTTCTCTTCTTTTCCCGTCGACCATATAAACAGAATAGAATTAACAGGTTGTTGACACATTTGACTATTACTTATTATTGCTATTCCTTTATCGGTATACCTAAGTATGTAATTTAAACCAATTTTGCAAAGATTCATCTGTATTAACGGGAAATAAATATAAAAATAATCCTTTCTGAGAATACTTAAAGAATGGATGAGTAAGTGCATTTCAAACCAACACTTTTACATTTTTAGGTTATAACATTAATCTCACCGATTTCTGGATGCAATTAAGAGTTAGTAAATACTAAAGTGAGCCTAAAAGACTGTACACTTGTACCTGGTACTTGTGTTACTCCCTGTCAGTTAAAACGAAGATTGGCAACACTGCTGACAGGTGGGATGGGGGATGACGTGACAGGTAATAACCACGCGGACGCCGTGCTGCCGTAACGTAATAAAAACTACATTGGATGAATGTAAGTTAATTGAAAATGTTAATACGAGATTAATAGAGCAGCTCTCAGGTTATAGACGTGGCCTTTGCCAAAACACTGCGGGAATGCTGCGAGATAATCGCTAATGTACATCTTTACGACTCGATGTGTACCGGAGCTCTATTAGGTACATTGTTGTTGATTATCTATCCAAATACTTCAGTATCGCTATAACGTTTAGTGGACCTCTGAATCTGAGAGAGAAAAGGATATCGGCTTGTACGCGTGAAAGTTCAAAGTTGGTATCTTAAATTCAACATGCTACTTTGCAGTGGTCTTCCCTCAAACTAACGTTTCGCGAAATCTGATCTCAAACCGCTGTACACACAACGACTTGATTAGATTCTCCACGCTAATACTGAAAGATCACATTTAAGGTGAGGATATTTCTGTTCTTATACAAATTACAGATGCATATTATTTACGTCCTTCAACGTTAAGTCATATCGGAAGATGAACGAAATGGAAATATTTCCCAAATAGGTTCAGGGTCCACAGAGCTCAAAGTTAACCGACATTCAACTTGCGTGGAGTAGTGCGCGTGACTCAAGGTCCTTTGTTGGCTCAGCATGCTCGACGTTGCTGACCTAAGGATAGTTTTCTTGACCTCTTCCTTTGTTACACCTCATTTCACTTCGGTTGTCACGTTTCTGGATGCTCCATGGCCTCAGGGATCCTGCCCTCTTGCTAAAAGGCATAAGTCCTATTCCTTATCTTATGTACTACATTGTGACTGCGAGGGTTACATAGTATCAAAACTCTTGTTTGCAGAAATTTAGAACGCTCTGTATTGCAGTAAAAAGACGTGAAATTAAGAATCAGCAGTCTTCAAGGTCGACTCGTTGCTCCGTCGCACGTAAACAAATGAAATCCCTGCGGTACACTTCAACCGTCCACTGTAGCAATAACCATCAAACAACTGCTATGCTGAGCAAAACACAACTGCTTCTAACACTTAATACCTGCAGTCATTGTTTCTAGAATGCCGTACACCTTCCGAGAACATTCGCGGCGGCAAGAGAAAGACAGAAAATTCCGGAGCCTCTCTGTCCGTTTCTCTGGCAAGCGACCACCTCTCCTGCCCACGCGACCGGCACCCGCTTGTCGCGGCAGACACAACAATGCCATCGGTGAGAATATTAAGATATCAAAAGCTAATTTTCAAAATATTTTTAGACGTGCTACTTTAATGTCTTAGTGATTACCAGGATAATGTCAGCGCTGCTGCAATTTTCCCCTGCAAGAATTTAGATGATGTATAGCTCTACCATTAAAACCATTGGTCTGGACTGGGTCTGAACACGTGATCTTGGATTGAATAACCAACTGAATCGCATAGACCAACTCTCAGTTTAAGTGGCGCATTTTCTCAAAGATATTGTACTTCTTCTGGTTTTCGAAACTTCGGGTTATTCCACTTTCAGTTTCACTTAATCCAATTCGAGTTTTGCAAAGAGTTTCTTCAGGGTATTACTTCAATTTGCTACATGATGAAATACATCCGACGTAGCCTCTTGTTCCCGACAGTTCATTCGCTGTCCAATCAGCACAAACAGCGGATCACTCTCACGTGTCTAAATGTAGTTGAGTGTATGCACTTCAGTGTGTTTGTTTTTTCTCTTGTCTATTTTCGCATAATGTACTACCTCGTGTTTTGTGTACAATCGTAACATACCATCACCTATTTGTATAATCAGTGTGTTTTAGTTGAATATTCTCTTTGCTGGTCCAAGCATTGCGCAGGTACACTTCAAAATAAACAATACATTAGATATGAATAAACACAAAATTTTCAATTCAAACTTCCTTTGTCCAGGTTAGTCAAATCTGAGCTCAGTTCAGTCCTTAGTGTGTTCCAAATCCAGGCAACTTAGTTTGTAATGCCCTGAGTCAATTGGAAACAAGAGACAATAGTTCGGCGCGTGTTTACATATCCACCATAAAGAACTATATCCGTACCAACATGTTTAGCTGCTCCTTTGAGCGGAGAATTATATCGTGATAGTTTCCATTCTTTGGTTTTATGATTACTCTTTCTTTTCAGTTTTATATTATCATTCAAAATCAGTTTCGAAATTGTTCAAGCCGAATTAAAAAATGTAACGAATTGCATATCAAGTAGATCGGATACATAAATTAAGTGACTAACAAGTTCAAATGGAGATATAAATTGTGATATATATCCGTAATTCACAACAAAGTGAAACACCTGATGTGTTAACTCACAAGAATTTCTCTACTCACTCATAAGCAATAGCTTCTTTATTACGGTTTCATATGCCAAATAAATTCTTAATAGAAGCAAGCTGCCGCGGAGTATGTCGGTAAGTTTACAAACAGTAACCTGTACAACGTGAACCAAGATAAACATTAACTTATTGCTGATTTGTTGTACTTAAAAAGGAATGTGAAATATGGTGATATTCAAATGTTTCAAAACAGCTTGTCGCTATGTGATGACATGAAATTCCGTTTTCTTTGCATGAACAAGAATAAAAAAAGAACTAAGGACTTAAGTGAGAAAATTAGAAGTATTGAAAAATGTCAAATGTTTTGGAAATAGTTAATTCCGTTAAAATTTGTATTTGACATTTTGTATTTTTACGAGATCTAGAGATCCCATTTCTAGAAAATTAAAACTGTTAATTTATCCTGAAACTATGATAAGCATATAGTGCTTAAATCCAAATGTTCATAGTAATTTTGGCAACCACAAAAAAGATATAAATTGTAGTTTGGGTTGCAGGATTTTGCTGAAAACCTTGGTGTGGCATGGTAAGCTTAAATACCAAATGGTATGTAGCTCTCAACGCGCGAGGTGAACTGCCTCGAAATTAAGTTTATATTTGCCATATTGCAGGTATTTGAAGTACGGTATATAGACCACAAGGTAATGCAAAGGCTTTTGAATCAGCGAGAAAATGAAGTCTCCCAATACAGAGATACTTTTGAAGTGAGGAATGGTTTACTGGATATCCGCTAATAAACACGAATATCGAGTTTGCGAGTCTATATCTGACCTAAAATACATCCCAATCAAGTAGTTCGCTTGACCTGTTTGAGTTGTTGTTTCTCTATTTAGCAAACTTTGGCACTCTTTAATCAACACTAAAACCCGTACTTTTTTAGATTTTATCTTTTTCTCTCTCCGTATTTCATTAAAAAGTTTCAAGACATTAGCACATAGACAAAAGATGCTAAATAAAGGGTTCACACCTTTAACAGCCCAAACAGCTGGTTTGTCGTGTTCAAATGAGGAGTGTTATTTTTGACTAACAATGGACAGGAGTCCCTCTCTGGCGATGTATCTAGGGGGAAAAAGAAAAACACCTCCATGTTTGTTAAAAATGCAGAAAACAATCGTGGTTTATGAACATATTAAAGTAGATAGACAAATTACGCCTAGAATCTGCTGCATAACAGATTGGTCTGAAAACTTTTCGACCTAAACATGAAGATGGCAGCACTCGTAAATAAAAGCTAGTGTATTTCGTTGTTCATCTGTTGACAGTTACTCACCAAAGTATCAGCCATTTTGGACGCTCAGTTGTTATGTAACAGTCGTTTCACTGAGTTGATGTGAGTTTTTTTTATGAAAATGGACAAAATCGAGTATCGAGCTGTCATTAAATATTTGTTTTTGAAAAGCAATACGCTTACGCAAATCAAAGATGAGTTGAATTCTCTGTATGGGCACTCTACACCATCATTTACCACAGCGAAATTTTGGGAAGCTGAATTTAAACGTGGCCCTAAGAGCTTGGGAGACGATGAACGTTAGGGACTTCCAAAATCTGCAACTATCAATGAAAACATTGCCAAAGTTCACCAAAGGGTACTAGACGACCGCCGAATTAAAGTGAGAGAGACAGTAGAGGTTATGAACATGTCAAAAGAACGTGTTTGTCACATATTAAATCAACATTTAGACATGAGAAAGCTGTCCGAGCATTGGGTGCCGCGTTTGCTCACGTTAGACCTAAAACGTGTTCCATCCTGTAAAAATTATGGTCCAGTTGTATATTTTTGATAATGGGTACTTTTGTGAAGAAATGTTTTTTCTCCATGCATATATCTCGCAAAAAAAGAAAAGAACCTAACGTTACTGACTGCCTGAATTGATTGACGAAGCCCTAGTTACTTGAAGAAGAACTCTTACACAGTGATACCCATCTTATCACTTTGCTCCACCTCCGTCGCCTTCTGCATTTCCCTATCACTCATTCACGTAACCAAACACCAGAGTTTTAAGGTGCTTGGCAAACGCTGGGTGGAGGCAAATCCACCCTCCTCTCTTCTGCAAAATGTCAAGCATCATGTGTTTATCGAAATGGAAATCTCTAATCTGTTCACCTTGGCTTACTTTTAAACAAATTATTCTTGCAAATATTTATTACTTTCACTGTGAATAGGTGAAGCAGTGTACTGCATCCTTAAAAACAGTTCACAGAAATCATTTTGTGACACCATGAATTGAAAACAAAACATTTTTACAAAACGATCTGCAATTTCTCACAATCAACAATGGTCAAAAACAAAAGTCGGTTGAATACCAAACTTGTTAATATTCCGTATCTTCTAAAAACGCGAGAATTCCCCTCCTAAACTAACCTTTACATGGAAAACATTTCAATTATGTTTTATTTTGTAAAACTGACTAAGAATTTTGATTAATTCACCATATGTCAGATGTTCTTATGATAAATGATACATAAACCTTGGGATTTCCTGAGAGTTTCTTCAGAAGTACGCTTCATTCTGGATGACCTTTGTATAACTGATAGCGACAAATGCAGGCAATGTTGCCACTAAAGTTTGAATGACCCATGTCTTTAACCATTGCTTTATTGTTCTTATTCTTCCCAAAAAAGTGTTGTGAAAGGTTATCTCGATGTATACAGCAGCACAAATCGCTGTAGATGAACGTTTGGTAATGTTACGCTAGTTAAGCTACTAGTAAAGTAAATTTGCGTTAATCATGTGCAGCAAATTATTGGTAAATGGTTGCCATACCTCCTGATAGAAACACATGTGTTCATTAGAGTGTGATGCGGAGCACAGTGGTAATTTAATATGTCGGCCATTTCATCTCTGAGTGTTGGCTTCTCGTTCTCTAATTGCCAAATTCCTTAATAGACGTGTAATAAACATTCATTTGTATTCCTGTTACCACAACCACCAACTTCTCTCACAACAACACTGCTACACACCTGCAGTCACATGACTTTCTCTGCTCTTGTACAATCACTTATTGCTCTATCTACTTCAAGATAAACATTATCCAATTGTAGGTACAAGGGAATACAGTAGACTTTAAGTGATAGTCAAATGTATTGGTCGTTATGTGATGTATACATGACTTTCTCTACTCTTATACAAACACTTATTGCTCTATCTACTTCAAGATAAACATTATCTTATTGTAGTTACAAGGGAATACAGTAGTCTTTAAGTGATAGTCAAATGTTTTGGTCGTTATGTGATGTATACATGACTTTCTCTGCTCTTGTACAATCACTTATTGCTCTATCTACTTCAAGATAAACATTATCCAATTGTAGGTACAAGGGAATACAGTAGACTTTAAGTTATAGTCAAATGTATTGGTCGTTATGTGATGTATACATGACTTTCTCTACTCTTATACAAACACTTATTGCTCTATCTACTTCAAGATAAACATTATCTTATTGTAGTTACAAGGGAATACAGTAGACTTTAAGTGATAGTCAAATGTTTTGGTCGTTATGTGATGTATACATGACTTTCTCTGCTCTTGTACAATCACTTATTGCTCTATCTACTTCAAGATAAACATTATCCAATTGTAGGTACAAGGGAATACAGTAGACTTTAAGTGATAGTCAAATGTATTGGTCGTTATGTGATGTATACATGACTTTCTCTACTCTTATACAAACACTTATTGCTCTATCTACTTCAAGATAAACATTATCTTATTGTAGTTACAAGGGAATACAGTAGACTTTAAGTGATAGTCAAATGTTTTGGTCGTTATGTGATGTATACATGACTTTCTCTGCTCTTGTACAATCACTTATTGCTCTATCTACTTCAAGATAAACATTATCCAATTGTAGGTACAAGGGAATACAGTAGACTTTAAGTGATAGTCAAATGTATTGGTCGTTATGTGATGTATACATGACTTTCTCTACTCTTATACAAACACTTATTGCTCTATCTACTTCAAGATAAACATTATCTTATTGTAGTTACAAGGGAATACAGTAGACTTTAAGTGATAGTCAAATGTTTTGGTCGTTATGTGATGTATACATGACTTTCTCTGCTCTTGTACAATCACTTATTGCTCTATCTACTTCAAGATAAACATTATCCAATTGTAGGTACAAGGGAATACAGTAGACTTTAAGTGATAGTCAAATGTATTGGTCGTTATGTGATGTATACATGACTTTCTCTACTCTTATACAAACACTTATTGCTCTATCTACTTCAAGATAAACATTATCTTATTGTAGTTACAAGGGAATACAGTAGACTTTAAGTGATAGTCAAATGTTTTGGTCGTTATGTGATGTATACATGACTTTCTCTACTCTTGTACAAACACTTATTGCTCTATCTACTTCAAGATAAACATTATCTTATTGTAGTTACAAGGGAATACAGTAGACTTTAAGTGATAGTCAAATGTTTTGGTCGTTATGTGATGTATACATGACTTTCTCTACTCTTGTACAAACACTTATTGCTCTATCTACTTCAAGATAAACATTATCTTATTGTAGTTACAAGGGAATACAGTAGACTTTAAGTGATAGTCAAATGTATTGGTCGTTATGTGATGTATACATGACTTTCTCTACTCTTATACAAACACTTATTGCTCTATCTACTTCAAGATAAACATTATCTTATTGTAGTTACAAGGGAATACAGTAGATTTTAAGTGATAGTCAAATGTTTTGGTTGTTGTGTGATGTATACATGACTTTCTCTACTCTTGTACAGACACTTATTGCTCTATCTACTTCAAGATAAACATTATCTTATTGTAGTTACAAGGGAATACAGTAGACTTTAAGTGATAGTCAAATGTTTTGGTCGTTATGTGATGTATACATGACTTTCTCTACTCTTGTACAAACGCTTATTGCTCTTACTACTTCAAGATAAACATTATCCTACTGTAGTTACAAGGGAATACAGTAGACTTTAAGTGATAGTCACACGTTTTGGTCGTTATGTGAATAAAGTAGACTTTAAGTGATAGTCAAATGTTTTGTTCGTTATGTGATGTATACATGACTTTCTCTACTCTTGTACAAACACTTATTGCTCTACCTACTTCAAGATAAACATTATCTTATTGTAGTTACAAGGGAATACAGTAGACTTTAAGTGATAGTCAAATGTTTTGGTCGTTATGTGATGTATACATGACTTTCTCTACTCTTATACAAACACTTATTGCTCTATCTACTTCAAGATAAACATTATCTTATTGTAGTTACAAGGGAATACAGTAGACTTTAAGTGATAGTCAAATGTTTTGGTCGTTATGTGATGTATACATGACTTTCTCTACTCTTGTATAAACACTTATTGCTCTATCTACTTCAAGATAAACATTATCTTATTGTAGTTACAAGGGAATACAGTAGACTTTAAGTGATAGTCAAATGTTTTGGTCGTTATGTGATGTATACATGACTTTCTCTACTCTTGTACAAACACTTATTGCTCTATCTACTTCAAGATAAACATTATCTTATTGTAGTTACAAGGGAATACAGTAGACTTTAAGTGATAGTCAAATGTATTGGTCGTTATGTGATGTATACATGACTTTCTCTACTCTTATACAAACACTTATTGCTCTATCTACTTCAAGATAAACATTATCTTATTGTAGTTACAAGGGAATACAGTAGATTTTAAGTGATAGTCAAATGTTTTGGTTGTTGTGTGATGTATACATGACTTTCTCTACTCTTGTACAGACACTTATTGCTCTATCTACTTCAAGATAAACATTATCTTATTGTAGTTACAAGGGAATACAGTAGACTTTAAGTGATAGTCAAATGTTTTGGTCGTTATGTGATGTATACATGACTTTCTCTACTCTTGTACAAACGCTTATTGCTCTTACTACTTCAAGATAAACATTATCCTACTGTAGTTACAAGGGAATACAGTAGACTTTAAGTGATAGTCACACGTTTTGGTCGTTATGTGAATAAAGTAGACTTTAAGTGATAGTCAAATGTTTTGTTCGTTATGTGATGTATACATGACTTTCTCTACTCTTGTACAAACACTTATTGCTCTACCTACTTCAAGATAAACATTATCTTATTGTAGTTACAAGGGAATACAGTAGACTTTAAGTGATAGTCAAATGTTTTGGTCGTTATGTGATGTATACATGACTTTCTCTACTCTTGTACAAACACTTATTGCTCTATCGACTTCAAGATAAACATTATCTTATTGTAGTTACAAGGGAATACAGTAGACTTTAAGTGATAGTCAAATGTTTTGTTCGTTATGTGATGTATGCATGACTTTCTCTACTCTTGTACAAACACTTATTGCTCTACCTACTTCAAGATAAACATTATCTTATTGTAGTTACAAGGGAATACAGTAGACTTTAAGTGATAGTCAAATGTTTTGGTCGTTATGTGATGTATACATGACTTTCTCTACTCTTGTACAAACACTTATTGCTCTATCGACTTCAAGATAAACATTATCGTACTGTAGTTACGAGGGATTACACGTTATATTATAGCCAGTGAAGCAGAAAGTTTGAGATTCTGTGTTCACTTCTCTAAGTTTTAACAGTACAGAATGCACAAGAGAGGGGAGGAATGTCAAAGAAAGTTGAAGGTAGCAAAGGAAACTATTGATTGTTGACATTCGACTGTAAAGATTTGAAAGAGTCTTGACTGGGAGTGATAGCCATGTTGAAGTTTAAAGAACGTTCATCGTTTATTTCTGTTCGGAATATTTTCTTGCAAACAGCCAGTTGCCAATTATTGTTGGCAAATGCGTTACATAAAACTAAATAATTGTGTGAAACAGAGGGGTGTTTCAAAGACCGAGCTAGACAGCAATGTTCATCTTAGGTTGGTTGTGACAAATTGGTGTAACCGAAATACGGTCAGTAAAAGGAATTGGTGAAACTGACAAACTCGCAATATTATTTGTATCCAGAGGTCCCTGCCTAGGTGTAACATTTAACAGAAACAAAGCGAGTTAGTGATCGCCGACTGCAAGCTGCGGAGTGGCTATGTACTGCATCACGTTTTCCTTTAACTCTTGCTTCATGACATTAAATACCATATCATTTAAGTTTAAACACGTATTTATCACATAGGCATTATTTAGTACTGTCTAGGTAAATATAACTAGATACCGAGCACCTTTAAGGAAGTGTATCACATCGCTTGCTGCTCCTTTCCTCAGGTTCAGCCGCTACTGTACCAGTAGATGACAATATGCTGAGAACTATAAAAAACGCCACGTTTCCCTACAACAAACTGAGGACCGTCTGAACGTTATGGGAATGTATATTATTGGGGAGAACCGTCCTAAACAAATGAAACACACGCATGACTGCGAACTCGCTCAGTGCAGCGACACGGAAACATGTTAATTTATTTACAAGCATTGTGAGGCGGCAGATTACACAGCAAATAAGCCCTTTGATCTTTTTCGTGAGGAAGTCGTGCTTTCTCACTAAACATACACACGTTCTACCCTAAAGTGATTTCCAAGCTCTCAGAGTGCAAGAGTTGAATGTAATATTCAAATACGAGCTGCTTGGCCTTGTTTCACTTCTTCTTGTCTATCGTCGTCATCATCATCATTACCCTAGGTAATAAAGAATGCATTATTAATATTAACCGAGTTATGTAATCGGGAGTAACATGTGCGGAAGGTCTTTGGTTCGATCCCACACACTGACTTTGATATTTCGTTTCTCCTTGTCATGTAGGCAAGGCCGGGATGTTAAATTTCATATTATGGCTTATTTTACATAATTTTCATTTATTTCTTTTCCTTATCTTTTAGGAACGTGGGGTATGGATACACGTAAATTTATTGTTTAGTGTTTTCCTAGTGATTAACGCTGGCCTTTAGCAAAAGCGGCACCGCAGGCGTCACAGTGATGATACATGAAATGAAGATGGAGCACCAGTGAAAAGAGATGCCGGGTGAAATCGGAGATCCCGGAGAAAATCAGCAATCTCTGTCTGCGGTCGCCTAGGATCAAACCACGACAGCCTAGGTGAGAGTCGAGCGGTCTAACTAATCAGCCACGGCGCGGTCTTTGGTTAAATACGAAACCAAATTAGACTACCCCTATAATGTAATGTCTTAAGAATTTGGTTCTGCAGGAAAGGGCTCTAACCACTTAAACTATCGAACCACGTGAATAAGATTCTTCCGTTACAAATCTATAACGTGAATTGTAGGAATGCCTTAAAGCTGCACCACGTTGAGAAGGACCCGTATCACTAGTAAATCAAGAGAAATAGACTACACAAACGATGTCGATTTCGTTAAAATACACATTCATATTGTGACTTTGTGGGTTCGTGAAATGAAAAGTCCAATTGCACCACTCAAAAATGTTCTTTATTTCCACCGACTTACAGTTAAACACTTGCCAATTACACAGAATTACGCAATGCACACAACTACGATTCACCACAATTCCATTTTGCTCTCGCAATTACGTACAATCCTCCGATGCACTCACACAGTCTTCTCGTCGTACACTAGCACTGCACTCTTACGCCAAGAACTCACTGACACAATTCACTCACTGCAGCCCTTTTTATAGGAATATCACTGTTTTCTAGAAGTCTCTGGTTTCAGTGAATTACCGCGAAAGTTCCAGAGGACAGGCGGAGGGGAAAGAGGCGGGTAGCGACAAGTGACACTTCCCTAATCAACCAGTCAGTTAGTGACAGAGACTAATAGGTGGGTGTGGCTTGGCTGCCTCTGGCCCTTTCTCAGCTGTTGTTGATCGGGCTTTCCGCTAATTGGGTGACAATATCAAATACATGTTTAGTGCAATTAGCTTTCTGAGATATTTATTATTTCTCTCAATTAGTCATTAGTTTATAACTCTTCATCATTCGAAGAGAATAAATATTAAACAGATCACATAACGACCAAGACATTTGACTATCACTTAATCTACTGTATTCCCTTGTCAAGTAAGAAAGACGATAACGAATTTGGAGTCCTGTCCCCGAGGGTTATACCGGAGCTGTTTGAACAAACTCGGATGTTTATTTAACTCATTTGATGGAAAGGAGTTGGCTGGCCTATGGACCCGTCGGTCTATGGCTTGTTTATTGATGGTTAAAAGCGAAGAGCGTTAATGGAGAGGAGTTGCGTTTGTGTAAGCCAAAAGTTTGCTCATTAATAAAAGTCTGTGGATCCAGTTTCTTTATAAAACAATTTCATTTCTGTACACTCGCTTCACGTAAAATATGGCGACTCCATCAGAAATACAAAAGGATAAATAGTTAAGCATGTATATTGCAAACTTTATAAATTTACCACTGTATGTTACCTTCACATGACTTTTACACCGATGTCTCAAAAAGGCATTCATAAAAATCGGTTCCAAGTTCGAATCTCCGTTAGAGAGAGTAACTTGTGTAAGCTTCATCCTGATATCTGAATGTCTAAGTAGTACACGTTATTTTATTTTTGTATACTTACTGCATATTGTGACTTTATGGGTTCGTGAAATGAAAAGTCCAATTGCACCACTCAAAATGTCCTTTATTTCCACCGACTTACAGTTAAACTCTTGCCAATTACACAGAATTGCGTAACGCACACAATTACGATTCACCAGTTCGTCCGAAACAATTCCACTTTGCTCTCGCAATGACGTACAATCCTCCGATGCACGTACACAGTCTTCTCGTCCGTACGCTAGCACTGCACCCTCACACTGCTCGCCAACAACTGACTGACTGACTCAATTCACTCACTACAACCCTTTTTATAGGGATATCACTGTTTTCTAGAACTCTCTGGTTTCAGTGAATTACCGCGAAAGTTCCAGAGGACAGGGGCAGGGGAAAGAGGCGACCAGCGACAGGTGACATTTCCCTTCAACCCCTCAGTAAGTGACTGAGATTAATGGGAGGGTGTGGCTCGGCTGCCTCTGTTCCCTTCTCAGCTGTCGTTGGTCGGGCTTTCCGCTAATTGAGTGACAATATTTTCTCCTAGATACACTGTAAGTATAAGCGTACTGTATAGTTATGTGATAATCAATTATTTTAAGAAAGGTCACGACCTTGATATTCCGTTGTCTTTGTGTTGCCACGGGATAAAACACATTTGTTCACAAGTATACATGAACTTATATCTATGTTGAGAGGAAGCACTTGTTTTCACTTTATTCCAGAGGAAGACAGCTTTGACAGTAGTGACGTATTTTAGCCGGGAGCAAAGCCTGCAGTGCGTGTGACGTCAGGCAAGAGACGTGTAGTACGAAGTTGCCTACATAAAAGACGCTAAGGGTTAGTTGTGATGTATTTCAGCCGGGAGAGAGGCCTGCAGTGCGTGTGACGTCAGGCAAGAGACGTGTAGTACGAAGTTGCCTATATAAAAGACGCTATGGGTTAGTTGTGATGTATTTCAGCCGGGAGACAGGCCTGCAGTGCCTGTGACGTCAGGCAAGAGACGTGTAGTACGAAGTTGCCTATATAAAAGGCGCTAAGAGTTAGTTGTGACGTATTTCAGCCGGGAACGAGGCCTGCAGTGCGTGTGACGTCAGGCAAGAGACGTGTAGTACGAAGTTGCCTATATAAAAGACGCTATGGGTTAGTTGTGATGTATTTCAGCCGGGAGAGAGGCCTGCAGTGCGTGTGACGTCAGGCAAGAGACGTGTAGTACGAAGTTGCCTATATAAAAGACGCTATGGGTTAGTTGTGATGTATTTCAGCCGGGAGAGAGGCCTGCAGTGCGTGTGACGTCAGGCAAGAGACGTGTAGTACGAAGTTGCCTATATAAAAGGCGCTAAGAGTTAGTTGTGACGTATTTCAGCCGGGAGCGAGGCCTGCAGTGCGTGTGACGTCAGGCAAGAGACGTGTAGTACGAAAATGCCTATATAAAAGGCGCTAAGAGTTAGTTGTGATGTATTTTAGCCGGGAGCGAGGCCTGCAGTGCGTGTGACGTCAGGCAAGAGACGTGTAGTACGAAGTTGCCTATATAAAAGGCGCTAAGAGTTAGTTGTGACGTATTTTAGCCGGGAGAGAGGCCTGCAGTGCGTGTGACGTCAGGCAAGAAACGTGTAGTACGAAGTTGCCTATATAAAAGGCGCTAAGAGTTAGTTGTGACGTATTTCGGCCGGGAGCGAGGCCTGCAGTGCGTGTGACGTCAGGCAAGAGACGTGTAGTACGAAGTTGCCTATATAAAAGGCGCTTTGAGTTATGACGAATTTCAGCCGGGAGCGAGGCCGGCAGTGCGTGTGACGTCAGGCAAGAGACGTGTAGTACGAAGTTGCCTTATTAAAGGCGCTTTGAGTTATGACGTATTTCAGCCGGGAGCGAGGCCGGCAGTGCGTGTGACGTCAGGCAAGAGACGTGTAGTACGAAGTTGCCTATATAAAAGGCGCTTTGAGTTATGACGAATTTCAGCCGGGAGCGAGGCCGGCAGTGCGTGTGACGTCAGGCAAGAGACGTGTAGTACGAAGTTGCCTATATAACAGGCGCTTTGAGTTATGACGAATTTCAACCGGGAGCGAGGCCTGCAGTGGGTGTGACGTCAGGCAAGAGACGTGTATTACGAAGTTGCCTATATAAAAGGCGCTATGGGTTAGTTGTGACGTATTTCAATCGGGAGCAAGGCCTGCAGTGCGTGTGACGTCAGGTGGAGACGTGTAGTACGAAGTTGCCTATATAAAAGGCGCTATGAGTTGTGACGTATTTCAGCCGGGAGGGAGGCCTGCAGTGCGTGTGACGTCAGACAGGAGACGTGTAGTACGAAGTTGCCTATATAAAAGGCGCTGTGAGTTGTGACGTATTTCAGTCGCGAGCGAGGCCTGCCTTGCGTGTGACGTCAGGCAAGAGAGGTGTAGTACGAAGATGCCTATATAAAAGGCGCTAAGAGTTAGTTGTGACGTATTTCAGCCGGGAGCGAGGCCTGCCTTGCGTGTGACGTCAGGCAAGAGAGGTGTAGTACGAAGATGCCTATACAAAAGGCGCTAAGAGTTAGTTGTGACATATTTCAGCCGGGAGCTCGGCCTGTAGTGCGTGAGACGTCAGACAGGAGACGTGTAGTACGGAATTGCCTATATAAAAGCCGCTATGAGTTGTGACGTATTACAGCCTGGAGCGAGGCCTGCAGTGCGTGTGACGTCTGGCAAGAGACGTGTAGTACGAAGTTGCCTATATAAAAGGCGCTAAGAGTTAGTTGTGACGTATTTCAGCCGGGAGCGAGGCCAGCAGTGCGTGTGACGTCAGGCAAGAGACGTGTAGTACGAAGTTGCCTATATAAAAGGCGCTATGAGTTGTGACGTATTTCAGCCGGGAGGCAGGCCTGCAGTGCGTGTGACGTCAGGCAAGAGACGTGTAGTACGAAGTTGCCTACATAATAGGCGCTAAGAGTGATTGTGACGTATTTCAGCCGGGAGTGAGGCCTGCAGTGCGTGTGACGTTAGCGAGGGACGTGTAGTACGAAGTTGCCTAAATAATAGGCGCTATGAGTTAGTTGTGACGAATTTCAGCCGGGAGCGACGCCTGTAGTGCGTGTGACGTCAGGCAAGAGACGTGTAGTATGAAATTGCCTATATAAAAGGAGCTATGGGTTAGTTGTGACGTATTTTACCGGGAGCAAAGCCTGCAGTGCGTGTGACGTCAGGCAAGAGACGTGTAGTATGAAGTTGCCTATATAAAAGGAGCTATGGGTTAGTTGTGACGTATTTTACCGGGAGCAAAGCCTGCAGTGCGTGTGACGTCAGGCAAGAGACGTGTAGTACGAAGTTGCCTATACAAAAAAGCGCTATGAGTTGAGACGTATTTCATCCTGGATTGAGGCCTGCAGTGCGTATGACGTCAGGCAATAGACGTGTAATAGGAAGTTGCCCATATATAAAGAGCTATGAGTTAGTTGTGACGTATTTCAGCCGGGAGCGGGGCCTGCAGTGCGTGTGACGACAGGCAAGAGACGCGTAGTACGAAGTTGCCTATATAAAAGACGCTATGGGTTAGTTATGACGTATTTTAGCCGGGAGCGAGGCTTGCAGTGCGTGTGACGTCAGGCAAGAGACGTGTAGTACGAGGTTGCCTATATAAAAGGCGCTAAGAGTTAGTTGTGACGTATTTCACCCGTAAGTGAGGCATGCAGTGCGTATGACGTCAGGCAAGAGACGTCTAGTACGAAGTTGCCTACATAAAAGGCGCTAAGAGTTGGTAGTGACGTATTTCAGCCGTGAGGCATGCAGTGCGTGTGACATCAGGTAAGAGACGTGTCGTACGAAGTTGCCTATATAACAGGCGCTTTGAGTTGTGACGTATTTCAGCCGGGAGCGAGACCTGCAGTGCGTGTGACGTCAGGCAAGAGACGTGTAGTACGAAGTTGCCTATATAAAAGGCGCTAAGAGTTAGTTGTGACGTATTTTAGCCGGGAGCGAGGCCTGCAGTGCGTGTGACGTCAAGCAAGAGACGTGTAGTACGAAGTTGCCTATATAAAAGGCGCTATGAGTTGTGACGTATTTCAGCCGGGAGCGAGGCCTGCAGTGCGTGTGACGTCAGGCAAGAGACGTGTAGTACGAAGTTGCCTATATAAAAGGCGCTAAGAGTTACTTGTGAGGTATTTCACGCGGGAGCGAGGCCTGCAGTGCGTGTGACATCAGGCAAGAGACGTGTAGTACGAAGTTGCCTACATAAAAGGCGCTAAGAGCTAGATGTGACGTATTTCAGCCGATAGCGAGGCCTGCAGTGCGTGTGACGTCAGGTAAGAGACGTGTCGTACGAAGTTGCCTATATAAAAGGCGCTTTGAGTTGTGACGTATTTCAGCCGGGAGCGAGGCTTGCAGTGGGTGTGACGTCAGGCAAGAGACGTGTAGTACAAAGTTGCCTATATAAAAGGAGCTATGCGTTAGTTGTGACGTATTTCAACCGGGAGCGAGGCCTGCAGTGCGTGTGACGATAGGAAGAGACATGTAGTTCGAAGTTGCCTATATAAAAGGCGCTATGAGTTGTGACGTATTTCAGCCGGGAGGCAGGCCTGCAGTGCGTGTGACGTCAGAATGGAGACGTGTAGTACGAAGTTGCCTATATAAAAGGCGCTATGAGTTGTGACGTATTACAGCCGGGAGCGAGGCCTGCAGTGCGTGTGACGTCAGGCAAGATAGGTGTAGTACGAAGATGCCTATATAAAAGGTGCTATGAGTTGTGACATATTTCAGCCGGGAGCTCGGCCTGTAGTGCGTGTGACGTCAGGCAAAAGACGTGTAGTACGAAGTTGGCTATATAAAAGGCGCTATGAGTTGTGACGTATTTCAGCCGGGAGTGAGGCCTGCAGTGCGTGTGACGTCAGACATGAGACGTGTAGTACGACGTTGCCTATATAAATTGCGCTATGATTTGTGACGTATTTCGGCCGGGAGTGACGCCTGCAGTGCGGGTGACGTCGGACAGGGGACGTGTAGTACGAAGTTGCCTATATAAAAGGTGCTATAAATTGTGACGTATTGCAGCCGGGAGTGAGGCCTGCAGTGCGTGTGACGTCAGACAGGAGACGTGTAGTACGAAGTTGCCTATATAAAAGGCGCTATGGGTTGTGGCGTACTTCAGCCGGGATTGAGGCCTGCAGTGCGTATGACGTCAGGCAAGAGACGTGTAGTACGAAGTTGCCTACTTAAAAGGCGCTATGTGTTGTAACGTATTTTAGCCTGGAGCGAGGCTTGCAGTGCGTGTGACATCAGGCAAGAGACGTGTAGTACGAAGTTGTCTATACAAAAGGCGCTTTGAGTACAGAATGAGGTTTCAGTCAGGTGTAGCGCACTCGATGACAATGTATCTGCCACGTACCAAATGGAACTGCTAAATGTACAATATGACGATTTATTGAACCACAAATATTAATACAAGAAGTACCTGGCTGATTTTTACAAGAATGCTCCGCAAACCAGATATTCGTGGTTGTATTCACTTGCCGCATGGACATTGTGTATGTTTGACTCCACGTATGTTTTGAAATTAGCTAAGTCCAAACCCTAAAGTACCTTTCCGGATCTCAATCTAACATGCAGCCTTGGATTACGGATTTCTCACATATGACGTCCTGACATTGATAAAGAGTTTAAAGAACAACAAAACAAAGTGTCGGAAAATGTGAACGTAATTCTGCTCCAAGTGGATCTGCTCTAATTTGCAGAGAAAATTACTTTGTTTTATTTTATTTACTTTATAACATGCCTACCTTCAGATAAACTACGAGTTGAAGTTTCATATATTTGCCCATAGCACAGTGCCAAAATGTAATTGTTTATATACTGTGAACAATTGTGTAATTAAAGCAGTCAGCATTAATATTACAACTCCCAAGATGTAAGTTGTACATATTAGTATTACCCGATACGTTTACTGTTAGAACTCCAACACATCAAAATATTGCCTTCCTCTTGGGCGGCAAAAATCAGCGCGGTGACGTCACACCGCCACCTCCTATCTTCCTCTGCTTGATTCACTTATTTTAAATATCTGAATTTTACAACTATACTCCTCTTTATAAATCTGCAAAGTATTCTCGTCACAATGTAAACTACATTCCAATAACATATATATTTATACAATACCATCTTGCCTATCCCCACAACTTACTAGATATGCAAAGGTAATTCCGAATGTAGAAGACACCTGAACACCATCCAACAAAATACGACTTCATTTGTCATGAAAATATCTTAAAACTAGGAACATGTAATGTTTGTTAGCTTTGAGTTTGAAGAAACAGACTTTACCATATCGTACCGTGACTAGGTCAGCGAAAGGGAAGACCACAATCAACAATGATTATGTTAGAGCAATGCTCGACAATGTGTAAGTTTGTTGTAGACAGACTTTACCATATCGTACCGTGACTAGGTGAGTGAATGGAAGACCACAATCAGCAAGTGATGATGTTAGAGCAATGCTCGACAATGTGGAAGTTTGTTGTAGACAGACTTTACCATATCGTACCGTGACTAGGTGAGTGAATGGAAGACCACAATCAGCAAGTGATGATGTTAGAGCAATGCTCGACAATGTGGAAGTTTGTTGTAGACAGACTTTACCATATCGTACCGTGACTAGGTGAGCGAAGGGAAGACCACAATCAGCAAGTGATGATGTCAGAGCAATGCTCGACAATGTGGAAGTTTGTTGTAGATAGACTTTAACATATCGTACCGTGACTAGGTGAGTGAATGGAAGACCACAATCAGCAAGTGATGATGTTAGAGCAATGCTCGACAATGTGGAAGTTTGTTGTAGACAGCCTTTACCATATCGTACCGTAACTAGGTCAGCGAAGGGAAGACCGCAATCAACAATGATTATGTTAGAGCAATGCTCGACAATGTGTAAGTTTGTTGTAGACAGACTTTACCATATCGTACCGTGACTAGGTGAGTGAATGGAAGACCACAATCAGCAAGTGATGATGTTAGAGCAATGCTCGACAATGTGGAAGTTTGTTGTAGACAGACTTTACCATATCGTACCGTGACTAGGTGAGCGAAGGGAAGACCACAATCAGCAAGTGATGATGTTAGAGCAATGCTCGACAATGTGGAAGTTTGTTGTAGATAGACTTTAACATATCGTACCGTGACTAGGTGAGTGAATGGAAGACCACAATCAGCAAGTGATGATGTTAGAGCAATGCTCGACAATGTGGAAGTTTGTTGTAGATAGACTTTACCATATCGTACCGTGACTAGGTGAGCGAAGGGAAGACCACAATCAGCAAGTGATGATGTTAGAGCAATGCTCGACAATGTGGAAGTTTATTGAAGACAGACTTTACCATATCGTACCGTACTAGGTGAGCGAACGGAAGACCACAATCAGCAATGATGATGTTAGAGCAATGCTCGACAATGTGGAAGTTTGTTGTAGACAGACTTTACCATATCGTACCGTGACTAGGTGAGTGAAGGGAAGACCACAATCAGCAAGTGATGATGTTAGAGCAATGCTCGACAATGTGGAAGTTTGTTGTAGACAGACTTTACCATATCGTACCGTGACCAGGTGAGTGAAGGGAAGACCGCAATCAGCAATGATTATGTTAGAGCAATGCTCGACAATGTGGAAGTTTGTTGTAGACAGACTTTACCATATCGTACCGTAACTAGGTGAGTGAAGGGAAGACCGCAATCAACAATGATTATGTTAGAGCAATGCTCGACAATGTGGAAGTTTGTTGTAGACAGACTTTACCATATCGTACCGTGACTAGGTGAGTGAAGGGAAGACCGCAATCAGCAAGTGATGATGTTAGAACAATGCTCGACAATTTGGAAGTTTGTTGTAGACAGACTTTACCATATCGTACCGTAACTAGGTGAGTGAAGGGAAGACCGCAATCAGCAATTGATGATGTTAGAGCAATGCTCGACAATGTGGAAGTTTGTTGTAGACAGACTTTACCATATCGTACCGTGACTAGGTGAGTGAAGGGAAGACCGCAATCAACAATGATTATGTTAGAGCAATGCTCGACAATGTGGAAGTTTGTTGTAGACAGACTTTACCATATCGTACCGTGACTAGGTGAGTGAACGGAAGACCGCAATCAGCAAGTGATGATGTTAGAGTAATGCTCGACAATGTGGAAGTTTGTTGTAGACAGACTTTACCATATCGTACCGTGACTAGATGAGCGAAAGGAAGACCACAATCAGCAAGTGATGATGTTAGGGCAATGCTCGACAATGTGGAAGTTTATTGTAGACAGACTTTACCATATCGTACCGTGACTAGGTGAGTGAAGGGAAGACCACAATCAGCAAGTGATGATGTTAGAGCAATGCTCGACAATGTGGAAGTTTGTTGTAGACAGACTTTACCATATCGTACCGTGACCAGGTGAGTGAAGGGAAGACCGCAATCAGCAATGATTATGTTAGAGCAATGCTCGACAATGTGGAAGTTTGTTGTAGACAGACTTTACCATATCGTACCGTAACTAGGTGAGTGAAGGGAAGACCGCAATCAACAATGATTATGTTAGAGCAATGCTCGACAATGTGGAAGTTTGTTGTAGACAGACTTTACCATATCGTACCGTGACTAGGAGAGTGAAGGGAAGACCGCAATCAGCAAGTGATGATGTTAGAACAATGCTCGACAATTTGGAAGTTTGTTGTAGACAGACTTTACCATATCGTACCGTAACTAGGTGAGTGAAGGGAAGACCGCAATCAGCAATTGATGATGTTAGAGCAATGCTCGACAATGTGGAAGTTTGTTGTAGACAGACTTTACCATATCGTACCGTGACTAGGTGAGTGAAGGGAAGACCGCAATCAACAATGATTATGTTAGAGCAATGCTCGACAATGTGGAAGTTTGTTGTAGACAGACTTTACCATATCGTACCGTGACTAGGTGAGTGAACGGAAGACCGCAATCAGCAAGTGATGATGTTAGAGTAATGCTCGACAATGTGGAAGTTTGTTGTAGACAGACTTTACCATATCGTACCGTGACTAGATGAGCGAAAGGAAGACCACAATCAGCAAGTGATGATGTTAGGGCAATGCTCGACAATGTGGAAGTTTATTGTAGACAGACTTTACCATATCGTACCGTGACTAGGTGAGCGAAGGGAAGACCGCAATCAGCAAGTGATGATGTTAGAGCAATGCTCGACAATGTGGAAGTTTGTTGTAGACAGGCTTTACCATATCGTACCGTGACTAGGTGAGTGAAGGGAAGACCACAATCAGCAAGTGATGATGTTACAGCAATGCTCGACAATGTAGAAGTTTGTTGTAGACAGACTTTACCATATCGTACCGTGACTAGGTGACTGAAGCGAAGACCACAATCAGCAAGTGATGATGTTAGAGCAATGCTCGACAATGTAGAAGTTTGTTGTAGACAGACTTTACCATATCGTACCGTGACTAGGTGAGTGAAGGGAAGACCGCAATCAACAATGATTATGTTAGAGCAATGCTCGACAATGTGGAAGTTTGTTGTAGACAGACTTTACCATATCGTACCGTGACTAGGTGAGTGAACGGAAGACCGCAATCAGCAAGTGATGATGTTAGAGTAATGCTCGACAATGTGGAAGTTTGTTGTAGACAGACTTTACCATATCGTACCGTGACTAGATGAGCGAAAGGAAGACCACAATCAGCAAGTGATGATGTTAGGGCAATGCTCGACAATGTGGAAGTTTATTGTAGACAGACTTTACCATATCGTACCGTGACTAGGTGAGTGAAGGGAAGACCACAATCAGCAAGTGATGATGTTAGAGCAATGCTCGACAATGTGGAAGTTTGTTGTAGACAGACTTTACCATATCGTACCGTGACCAGGTGAGTGAAGGGAAGACCGCAATCAGCAATGATTATGTTAGAGCAATGCTCGACAATGTGGAAGTTTGTTGTAGACAGACTTTACCATATCGTACCGTAACTAGGTGAGTGAAGGGAAGACCGCAATCAACAATGATTATGTTAGAGCAATGCTCGACAATGTGGAAGTTTGTTGTAGACAGACTTTACCATATCGTACCGTGACTAGGTGAGTGAAGGGAAGACCGCAATCAGCAAGTGATGATGTTAGAACAATGCTCGACAATTTGGAAGTTTGTTGTAGACAGACTTTACCATATCGTACCGTAACTAGGTGAGTGAAGGGAAGACCGCAATCAGCAATTGATGATGTTAGAGCAATGCTCGACAATGTGGAAGTTTGTTGTAGACAGACTTTACCATATCGTACCGTGACTAGGTGAGTGAAGGGAAGACCGCAATCAACAATGATTATGTTAGAGCAATGCTCGACAATGTGGAAGTTTGTTGTAGACAGACTTTACCATATCGTACCGTGACTAGGTGAGTGAACGGAAGACCGCAATCAGCAAGTGATGATGTTAGAATAATGCTCGACAATGTGGAAGTTTGTTGTAGACAGACTTTACCATATCGTACCGTGACTAGATGAGCGAAAGGAAGACCACAATCAGCAAGTGATGATGTTAGGGCAATGCTCGACAATGTGGAAGTTTATTGTAGACAGACTTTACCATATCGTACCGTGACTAGGTGAGCGAAGGGAAGACCGCAATCAGCAAGTGATGATGTTAGAGCAATGCTCGACAATGTGGAAGTTTGTTGTAGACAGGCTTTACCATATCGTACCGTGACTAGGTGAGTGAAGGGAAGACCACAATCAGCAAGTGATGATGTTACAGCAATGCTCGACAATGTAGAAGTTTGTTGTAGACAGACTTTACCATATCGTACCGTGACTAGGTGACTGAAGCGAAGACCACAATCAGCAAGTGATGATGTTAGAGCAATGCTCGACAATGTAGAAGTTTGTTGTAGACAGACTTTACCATATCGTACCGTGACTAGGTGACTGAAGGGAAGACCACAATCAGCAAGTGATGATGTTACAGCAATGCTCGACAATGTGGAAGTTTTGTTGTAGACAGACTTTACCATATCGTACCGTGACTAGGTGAGTGAAGGGAAGACCACAATCAGCAAGTGATGATGTTACAGCAATGCTCGACAATGTGGAAGTTTGTTGTAGACAGACTTTACCATACCGTACCGTGACTTGGTGAGTGAAGGGAAGACCACAATCAGCAAGTGATGATGTTAGAGTAATGCTTGACAATGTGGAAGCTTGTTGTATACAGCCTTTACCATATCGTACCGTGACTAGATGAGCGAAGGGAAGACCACAATCAGTAAGTGATGATGTTAGAGCAATGCTCGACAATATGGAAGCTTGTTGTAGACAGACTTTACCATATCGTACCGTGACTAGGTGAGCGAAGGGAAGACCACAATCAGTAAGTGATGATGTTAGAGCAATGCTCGACAATGTGGAAGCTTCTTGTAGACAGACTTTACCATATCGTACCGTGACTAGGTGAGCGAAGGGAAGACCACAATCAGCAAGTGATGATGTTAGAGCAATGCTCGACAATGTGGAAGTTTGTTGTAGACAGACCTTACCATATCGTACCGTGACTAGGTGAGTGAAGGGAAGACCACAATCAGTAAGTGATGATGTTAGAGCAATGCTTGACAATTTGGAAGTTTGTTGTAGACAGACTTTACCATATCGTACCGTGACTAGATGAGCGAAGGGAAGACCACAATCAGCAAGTGATGATGTTAGAGCAATGCTCGACAATGTGGAAGTTTGTTGTAGATAGACTTTACCATATCGTACCGTGACTAGGTGAGCGAAGGGAAGACCACAATCAGCAAGTGATGATGTTAGAGCAATGCTCGACAATGTGGAAGCTTGTTGTAGACAGACTTTACCATATCGTACCGTGACTAGGTGAGCGAAGGGAAGACCACAATCAGCAAGTGATGATGTTACAGCAATGCTCGACAATGTGGAAGCTTCTTGTAGACAGACTTTACCATATCGTACCGTAACTAGGTCAGCGAAGGGAAGACCGCAATCAACAATGATTATGTTAGAGCAATGCTCGACAATGTGTAAGTTTGTTGTAGACAGACTTTACCATATCGTACCGTGACTAGGTGAGTGAATGGAAGACCACAATCAGCAAGTGATGATGTTAGAGCAATGCTCGACAATGTGGAAGTTTGTTGTAGACAGACTTTACCATATCGTACCGTGACTAGGTGAGCGAAGGGAAGACCACAATCAGCAAGTGATGATGTTAGAGCAATGCTCGACAATGTGGAAGTTTGTTGTAGGTAGACTTTACCATATCGTACCGTGACTAGGTGAGTGAATGGAAGACCACAATCAGCAAGTGATGATGTTAGAGCAATGCTCGACAATGTGGAAGTTTGTTGTAGACAGGCTTTACCATATCGTACCGTGACTAGGTGAGTGAAGGGAAGACCACAATCAGCAAGTGATGATGTTACAGCAATGCTCGACAATGTGGAAGTTAGTTGTAGACAGACTTTACCATATCGTACCGTGACTAGGTGACTGAAGCGAAGACCACAATCAGCAAGAGATGATGTTAGAGCAATGCTCGACAATGTAGAAGTTTGTTGTAGACAGACTTTACCATATCGTACCGTGACTAGGTGACTGAAGGGAAGACCACAATCAGCAAGTGATGATGTTAGAGCAATGCTCGACAATGTGGAAGTTTATTGTAGACAGACTTTACCATATCGTACCGTGACTAGGTGAGTGAAGGGAAGACCACAATCAGCAAGTGATGATGTTAGAGCAATGCTCGACAATGTGGAAGTTTGTTGTAGACAGACTTTACCATATCGTACCGTGACTAGGTGAGTGAAGGGAAGACCGCAATGAACAATGATTATGTTAGAGCAATGCTCGACAATGTGGAAGTTTGTTGTAGACAGACTTTACCATATCGTACCGTGACTAGGTGAGTGAACGGAAGACCGCAATCAGCAAGTGATGATGTTAGAGTAATGCTCGACAATGTGGAAGTTTGTTGTAGACAGACTTTACCATATCGTACCGTGACTAGATGAGCGAAAGGAAGACCACAATCAGCAAGTGATGATGTTAGGGCAATGCTCGACAATGTGGAAGTTTATTGTAGACAGACTTTACCATATCGTACCGTGACTAGGTGAGCGAAGGGAAGACCGCAATCAGCAAGTGATGATGTTAGAGCAATGCTCGACAATGTGGAAGTTTGTTGTAGACAGGCTTTACCATATCGTACCGTGACTAGGTGAGTGAAGGGAAGACCACAATCAGCAAGTGATGATGTTACAGCAATGCTCGACAATGTAGAAGTTTGTTGTAGACAGACTTTACCATATCGTACCGTGACTAGGTGACTGAAGCGAAGACCACAATCAGCAAGTGATGATGTTAGAGCAATGCTCGACAATGTAGAAGTTTGTTGTAGACAGACTTTACCATATCGTACCGTGACTAGGTGAGTGAAGGGAAGACCGCAATCAACAATGATTATGTTAAAGCAATGCTCGACAATGTGGAAGTTTGTTGTAGACAGACTTTACCATATCGTACCGTGACTAGGTGAGTGAACGGAAGACCGCAATCAGCAAGTGATGATGTTAGAGTAATGCTCGACAATGTGGAAGTTTGTTGTAGACAGACTTTACCATATCGTACCGTGACTAGATGAGCGAAAGGAAGACCACAATCAGCAAGTGATGATGTTAGGGCAATGCTCGACAATGTGGAAGTTTATTGTAGACAGACTTTACCATATCGTACCGTGACTAGGTGAGTGAAGGGAAGACCACAATCAGCAAGTGATGATGTTAGAGCAATGCTCGACAATGTGGAAGTTTGTTGTAGACAGACTTTACCATATCGTACCGTGACCAGGTGAGTGAAGGGAAGACCGCAATCAGCAATGATTATGTTAGAGCAATGCTCGACAATGTGGAAGTTTGTTGTAGACAGACTTTACCATATCGTACCGTAACTAGGTGAGTGAAGGGAAGACCGCAATCAACAATGATTATGTTAGAGCAATGCTCGACAATGTGGAAGTTTGTTGTAGACAGACTTTACCATATCGTACCGTGACTAGGTGAGTGAAGGGAAGACCGCAATCAGCAAGTGATGATGTTAGAACAATGCTCGACAATTTGGAAGTTTGTTGTAGACAGACTTTACCATATCGTACCGTAACTAGGTGAGTGAAGGGAAGACCGCAATCAGCAATTGATGATGTTAGAGCAATGCTCGACAATGTGGAAGTTTGTTGTAGACAGACTTTACCATATCGTACCGTGACTAGGTGAGTGAAGGGAACACCGCAATCAACAATGATTATGTTAGAGCAATGCTCGACAATGTGGAAGTTTGTTGTAGACAGACTTTACCATATCGTACCGTGACTAGGTGAGTGAACGGAAGACCGCAATCAGCAAGTGATGATGTTAGAGTAATGCTCGACAATGTGGAAGTTTGTTGTAGACAGACTTTACCATATCGTACCGTGACTAGATGAGCGAAAGGAAGACCACAATCAGCAAGTGATGATGTTAGGGCAATGCTCGACAATGTGGAAGTTTATTGTAGACAGACTTTACCATATCGTACCGTGACTAGGTGAGCGAAGGGAAGACCGCAATCAGCAAGTGATGATGTTAGAGCAATGCTCGACAATGTGGAAGTTTGTTGTAGACAGGCTTTACCATATCGTACCGTGACTAGGTGAGTGAAGGGAAGACCACAATCAGCAAGTGATGATGTTACAGCAATGCTCGACAATGTAGAAGTTTGTTGTAGACAGACTTTACCATATCGTACCGTGACTAGGTGACTGAAGCGAAGACCACAATCAGCAAGTGATGATGTTAGAGCAATGCTCGACAATGTAGAAGTTTGTTGTAGACAGACTTTAAAATATCGTACCGTGACTAGGTGACTGAAGGGAAGACCACAATCAGCAAGTGATGATGTTACAGCAATGCTCGACAATGTGGAAGTTTTGTTGTAGACAGACTTTACCATATCGTACCGTGACTAGGTGAGTGAAGGGAAGACCACAATCAGCAAGTGATGATGTTACAGCAATGCTCGACAATGTGGAAGTTTGTTGTAGACAGACTTTACCATACCGTACCGTGACTAGGTGAGTGAAGGGAAGACCACAATCAGCAAGTGATGATGTTAGAGTAATGCTTGACAATGTGGAAGCTTGTTGTATACAGCCTTTACCATATCGTACCGTGACTAGATGAGCGAAGGGAAGACCACAATCAGTAAGTGATGATGTTAGAGCAATACTCGACAATATGGAAGCTTGTTGTAGACAGACTTTACCATATCGTACCGTGACTAGGTGAGCGAAGGGAAGACCACAATCAGCAAGTGATGATGTTAGAGCAATGCTCGACAATGTGGAAGCTTCTTGTAGACAGACTTTACCATATCGTACCGTGACTAGGTGAGCGAAGGGAAGACCACAATCAGCAAGTGATGATGTTAGAGCAATGCTCGACAATGTGGAAGTTTGTTGTAGACAGACCTTACCATATCGTACCGTGACTAGGTGAGTGAAGGGAAGACCACAATCAGTAAGTGATGATGTTAGAGCAATGCTTGACAATTTGGAAGTTTGTTGTAGACAGACTTTACCATATCGTACCGTGACTAGATGAGCGAAGGGAAGACCACAATCAGCAAGTGATGATGTTAGAGCAATGCTCGACAATGTGGAAGTTTGTTGTAGATAGACTTTACCATATCGTACCGTGACTAGGTGAGCGAAGGGAAGACCACAATCAGCAAGTGATGATGTTAGAGCAATGCTCGACAATGTGGAAGTTTGTTGTAGACAGACTTTACCATATCGTACCGTGACTAGATGAGCGAAGGGAAGACCACAATCAGCAAGTGATGATGTTAGTGCAATGCTCCACTATGTGGAAGTTTGTTGTAGACAGACTTTACCATATCGTACCGTGACTAGGTGAGCGAAGGGAAGACCACAATCAGCAAGTGATGATGTTACAGCAATGCTCGACAATGTGGAAGCTTCTTGTAGACAGACTTTACCATATCGTACCGTAACTAGGTCAGCGAAGGGAAGACCGCAATCAACAATGATTATGTTAGAGCAATGCTCGACAATGTGTAAGTTTGTTGTAGACAGACTTTACCATATCGTACCGTGACTAGGTGAGTGAATGGAAGACCACAATCAGCAAGTGATGATGTTAGAGCAATGCTCGACAATGTGGAAGTTTGTTGTAGACAGACTTTACCATATCGTACCGTGACTAGGTGAGCGAAGGGAAGACCACAATCAGCAAGTGATGATGTTAGAGCAATGCTCGACAATGTGGAAGTTTGTTGTAGGTAGACTTTACCATATCGTACCGTGACTAGGTGAGTGAATGGAAGACCACAATCAGCAAGTGATGATGTTAGAGCAATGCTCGACAATGTGGAAGTTTGTTGTAGATAGACTTTACCATATCGTACCGTGACTAGGTGAGCGAAGGGAAGACCACAATCAGCAAGTGATGATGTTAGAGCAATGCTCGACAATGTGGAGGTTTATTGTAGACAGACTTTACCATATCGTACCGTACTAGGTGAGCGAACGGAAGACCACAATCAGCAATGATGATTTTAGAGCAATGCTCGACAATGTGGAAGTTTGTTGTAGACAGACTTTACCATATCGTACCGTGACTAGGTGAGTGAAGGGAAGACCACAATCAGCAAGTGATGATGTTAGAGCAATGCTCGACAATGTGGAAGTTTGTTGTAGACAGACTTTACCATATCGTACCGTGACCAGGTGAGTGAAGGGAAGACCGCAATCAGCAATGATTATGTTAGAGCAATGCTCGACAATGTGGAAGTTTGTTGTAGACAGACTTTACCATATCGTACCGTAACTAGGTGAGTGAAGGGAAGACCGCAATCAACAATGATTATGTTAGAGCAATGCTCGACAATGTGGAAGTTTGTTGTAGACAGACTTTACCATATCGTACCGTGACTAGGTGAGTGAAGGGAAGACCGCAATCAGCAAGTGATGATGTTAGAACAATGCTCGACAATTTGGAAGTTTGTTGTAGACAGACTTTACCATATCGTACCGTAACTAGGTGAGTGAAGGGAAGACCGCAATCAGCAAGTGATGATGTTAGAGCAATGCTCGACAATGTGGAAGTTTGTTGTAGACAGACTTTACCATATCGTACCGTGACTAGGTGAGTGAAGGGAAGACCGCAATCAACAATGATTATGTTAGAGCAATGCTCGACAATGTGGAAGTTTGTTGTAGACAGACTTTACCATATCGTACCGTGACTAGGTGAGTGAACGGAAGACCGCAATCAGCAAGTGATGATGTTAGAGTAATGCTCGACAATGTGGAAGTTTGTTGTAGACAGACTTTACCATATCGTACCGTGACTAGATGAGCGAAGGGAAGACCGCAATCAGCAAGTGATGATGTTAGGGCAATGCTTGACAATGTGGAAGCTTCTTGTAGACAGACTTTACCATATCGTACCGTGACTAGGTGAGCGAAGGGAAGACCGCAATCAGCAAGTGATGATGTTAGAGCAATGCTCGACAATGTGGAAGTTTGTTGTAGACAGGCTTTACCATATCGTACCGTGACTAGGTGAGTGAAGGGAAGACCACAATCAGCAAGTGATGATGTTACAGCAATGCTCGACAATGTGGAAGTTAGTTGTAGACAGACTTTACCATATCGTACCGTGACTAGGTGACTGAAGCGAAGACCACAATCAGCAAGAGATGATGTTAGAGCAATGCTCGACAATGTAGAAGTTTGTTGTAGACAGACTTTACCATATCGTACCGTGACTAGGTGACTGAAGGGAAGACCACAAGCAGCAAGTGATGATGTTACAGCAATGCTCGACAATGTGGAAGTTTTGTTGTAGACAGACTTTACCATATCGTATCGTGACTAGGTGACTGAAGGGTAGACCACAATCAGCAAGTGATGAAGTTACAGCAATGCTCGACAATGTGGAAGTTTGTTGTAGACAGACTTTACCATATCGTACCGTGACTAGGTGAGCGAAGGGAAGACCACAACCAGCAAGTGATGATGTTAGAGTAATGCTCGACAATGTGGAAGTTTGTTGTAGACAGACTTTACCATATCGTACCGTGACTAGATGAGCGAAGGGAAGACCACAATCAGTAAGTGATGATGTTAGAGCAATGCTCGACAATATGGAAGCTTGTTGTAGACAGACTTTACCATATCGTACCGCGACTAGATGAGCGAAGGGAAGACCACAATCAGCAAGTGATGATGTTAGAGCAATGCTCGACTATGTGGAAGCTTCTTGTAGACAGACTTTACCATATCGTACCGTGACTAGGTGAGCGAAGGGAAGACCACAATCAGCAAGTGATGATGTTAGAGCAATGCTCGACAATGTGGAAGTTTGTTGTAGACAGACTTTACCATATCGTACCGTGACTAGGTGAGTGAAGGGAAGACCACAATCAGTAAGTGATGATGTTAGAGCAATGCTTGACAATTTGGAAGTTTTTTGTAGACAGACTTTACCATATCGTACCGTGACTAGGTGAGCGAAGGGAAGACCACAATCAGCAAGTGATGATGTTAGAGCAATGCTCGACAATGTGGAAGCTTCTTGTAGACAGACTTTACCATATCGTACCGTGATTAGGTGAGCGAATGGAAGACCGCAATCAGCAATGATGATGTTAGAGCAATGCTCGACAATGTGGAAGCTTGTTGTAGACAGACTTTACCATATCGTACCGTGACTAGGTGAGTGAAGGGAAGACCACAATCAGCAAGTGATGATGTTAGAGCAATGCTTGACAATGTGGAAGCTTGTTGTAGACAGACTTTACCATATCGTACCGTGACTAGGTGAGCGAAGGGAAGACCGCAATCAGCAGGTAAGGATGTTAGAGCAATGCTCGACAATGTGGAAGTTTGTTGTAGACAGACTTTACCATATCGTACCGTGACTAGGTGAGCGAAGGGAAGACCAAAGTCAGCAAGTGATGATGTTAGAGCAATGCTTGACAATGTGGAAGCTTGTTGTAGACAGACTTTACCATATCGTACCGTGACTAGGTGAGCGAAGGGAAGACCACAATCAGCAAGTGATGATGTTGGAACAATGCTCGACAATGTGGAAGTTTGTTGTAGACAGACTTTACCATATCGTACCGTGACTAGGTGAGCGAAGGGAAGACCAAAGTCAGCAAGTGATGATGTTAGAACAATGTTTGACAATGTGGAAGCTTGTAGTAGTTAGACTTTACCATATCGTACCGTGACTAGGTGAGCGAAGGGAAGACCACAATCAGAAAGTGATGATGTTAGAACAATGCTCGACAATGTGGAAGTTTGTTGTAGACAGACTTTACCATATCGTACCGTGACTAGGTGAGCGAAGGGAAGACCACAATCAGCAAGTGATGATGTTAGAGCAATGCTCGACAATGTGGAAGCTTGTAGTAGTTAGACTTTACCATATCGTACCGTGACTAGGTGAGCGAAGGGAAGACCGCAATCAGCAAGTGATGATGTTAGAGCAATGCTTGGCAATGTGGAAGTTTGTTGTAGACAGACTTTACCATATCGTACCGTGACTAGGTGAGCGAAGGGAAGACCGCAATCAGCAATGATGATGTTAGAGCAATGCTTGACAATTTGGAAGTTTATTGTAGACAGACTTTACCATATCGTACCGTGACTAGATGAACGAAGGGAAGACCACAATCAGCAAGTGATGATGTTAGAGCAATGCTTGACAATGTGGAAGCTTGTTGTAGACAGACTTTACCATATCGTACCGTGACTAGGTGAGCGAAGGGAAGACCGCAATCAGCAAGTGATGATGTTAGAGCAATGCTCGACAATGTGGAAGTTTGTTGTAGACAGACTTTACCATATCGTACCGTGACTAGGTGAGCGAAGGGAAGACCGCAATCAGCAAGTGATGATGTTAGAGCAATGCTCGACAATGTGGAAGTTTGTTGTAGACAGACTTTACCATACCGTACCGTGACTAGGTGAGCGAAGGGAAGACCGCAATCAGCAAGTGTTGATGTTAGAGCAATGCTCGACAATGTGGAAGTTTGTTGTAGACAGACTTTACCATATCGTACCGTGACTAGGTGAGCGAAGGGAAGACCACAATCAGCAAGTGGTGATGTTAGAGCAATGCTTGACAATGTGGAAGTTTGTTGTAGACAGACTTTACCATATCGTACCGTGACTAGGTGAGCGAAGGGAAGACCACAATCAGCAAGTGATGATGTTAGAGCAATGCTCGACAATGTGGAAGTTTGTTGTAGACAGACTTTACCATACCGTACCGTGACTAGGTGAGTGAAGGGAAGACCACAATCAGCAAGTGATGATGTTAAAGCAATGCTTGACAATGTGGAAGCTTGTTATAGACACACTTTACCATATCGTACCGTCACTAGTTGAGCGAAGGGAAGACCACAATCAGCAATGATGATGTTAGAGCAATGCTTGACAATTTGGAAGTTTGTTGTAGACAGACTTTACCATTTCGTACCATGACTAGGTGAGCGAAGGGAAGACCACAATCAGCAAGTGATGATGTTAGAGCAATGCTCGACAATGTGGAAGCTTGTTGTAGACAGACTTTACCATATCGTACCATGACTAGGTGAGCGAATGGAAGACCACAATCAGCAAGTGATGATGTTAGAGCAATGCTCTACAATGTAGAAGCTTGTTGTAGACAGACTTTACCATATCGTACCGTGACTAGGTGAGCTAAGGGAAGACCAAAGTCAGCAAGTGATGATGTTAGAGCAATGCTCTACAATGTAGAAGCTTGTTGTAGACAGACTTTACCATATCGTACCGTGACTAGGTGAGCGAAGGGAAGACCACAATAAGTAAGTGATGATGTTGGAGCAATGCTCGACAATGTGGAAGTTTGTTGTAGACAGACTTTACCATATCGTACCGTGACTAAGTGAGCGAAGGGAAGAACACAATCAGCAAGTGATGATGTTAGAGCAATGCTCGACAATGTGGAAGTTTGTTGTAGACAGACTTTACCATATCGTACCGCGACTTGGTGAGCGAAAGGAAGACCACAATCAGCAATGATGATGTTAGAGCAATGCTCGACAATGTGGAAGTTTGTTGTAGAGAGACTTTACCATATCGTACCGTGACTAGATGAGCGAACGGAAGACCACAACCAGCAAGTGATGATGTTACAGCAATGCTCGACAATGTGGAAGTTTGTTGTAGACAGACTTTACCATATCGTACCGTGACTAGATGAGCAAACGGAAGACCACAACCAGCAAGTGATGATGTTAGAGCAATGCTCGACAATGTGGAGGTTTGTTGTAGACAGACTTTTCCATATCGTACCGTGACTAGGTGAGCAAACGGAAGACCACAATCAGCAATGATGATGTTAGAGCAATGCTCGACAATGTGGAAGTTTGTTGTAGAGAGACTTAACCATATCGTACCGTGACTAGATGAGCGAACGGAAGACCACAATCAGCAAGTGATGATGTTAGAGTAATGCTCGACAATGTGGAGGTTTGTTGTAGACAGACTTTACCATATCGTACAGTGACTAGATGAGCAAACGGAAGACCACAATCAGCAATGATGATGTTAGAGCAATGCTCGACAATGTGGAAGTTTGTTGTAGAGAGACTTTACCATATCGTACCGTGACTAGATGAGCGAACGGAAGACCACAACCAGCAAGTGATGATGTTACAGCAATGCTCGACAATGTGGAAGTTTGTTGTAGACAGACTTTACCATATCGTACCGTGACTAGATGAGCAAACGGAAGACCACAACCAGCAAGTGATGATGTTAGAGCAATGCTCGACAATGTGGAGGTTTGTTGTAGACAGACTTTACCATATCGTACCGTGACTAGGTGAGCAAACGGAAGACCACAATCAGCAATGATGATGTTAGAGCAATGCTCGACAATGTGGAAGTTTGTTGTAGACAGACTTTACCATATCGTACCGTGACCAGGTGAGCTAAGGGAAGACCACAATCAGCAAATGATGATGTTAGAGAAATGCTCGACAATGTGGAAGTTTGTTGTAGACAGACTTTACGATATCGTACCGTGACTAGGTGAGCGAAGGGAAGACCACAATCAGCAAGTGATGATGTTAGAGCAATGCTTGACAATGTGGAAGTTTTTTGTAGACAGACTTTACCATATCGTACCGTGACTAGCTGAGTGAAGGGAAGACCACAATAAGCAAGTGATGATGTTAGAGCAATGCTCGAAAATGTGGAAGTTTGTTGTACACAGACTTTACGATATCGTACCGTGACTAGGTGAGCGAAGGGAAGACCACAATCAGCAAGTGATGATGTTAGAGCAATGCTTGACAATGTGGAAGTTTGTTGTAGACAGACTTTACGATATCGTACCGTGACTAGCTGAGTGAAGGGAAGACCACAATAAGCAAGTGATGATGTTAGAGCAATGCTTGACAATGTGGAAGTTTGTTGTAGACAGACTTTACCATATCGTACCGTGACTAGCTGAGTGAAGGGAAGACCACAATCAGCAAATGATGATGTTAGAGCAATGCTCGACAATGTGGAAGTTTGTTGTAGACAGACTTTACGATATCGTACCGTGACTAGGTGAGCGAAGGGAAGACCACAATCAGCAAGAGATGATGTTAGAGCAATGCTTGACAATGTGGAAGTTTCTTGTAGACAGACTTTACCATATCGTACCGTGACTAGCTGAGTGAAGGGAAGACCACAATAAGCAAGTGATGATGTTAGAGCAATGCTCGACAATGTGGAAGTTTGTTGTAGACAGACTTTACCATATCGTACCCTGACTAGGTGAGCGAAGGGAAGACCACAATCAGCAATGATGATGTTAGAGCAATGCTCGACAATGTGGAAGTTTGTTGTAGACAGACTTTACCATATCGTACCGTGACTAGGTGAGTGAAGGGAAGACCAAAGTCAGCAAGTGATGATGTTAGAGCAATGCTCGACAATGTGGAAGTTTATTGTAGACAGACTTTACCATATCGTACCGTGACTAGATGAGTGAAGGGAAGACCGCAATCAGCAAGTGATGATGTTAGAGCAATGCTCGGCAATGTGGAAGTTTGTTGTAGACAGACTTTACCATATCGTGCCGTGACTAGATGAGTGAAGGGAAGACCGCAATCAGCAAGTGATGATGTTAGAGCAATGCTCGACAATGTGGAAGTTTGTTGTAGACAGACTTTACCATATCGTGCCGTGACTAGATGAGTGAAGGGAAGACCGCAATCAGCAAATGATGATGTTAGAGCAATGCTCGACAATGTGGAAGTTTGTTGTAGACAGACTTTACCATATCGTGCCGTGACTAGATGAGTGAAGGGAAGACCGCAATCAGCAAGTGATGATGTTAGAGCAATGCTCGACAATGTGGATGTTTGTTGTAGACAGACTTTACCATATCGTACCGTGACTAGGTGAGTGAAGGGAAGACCACAATCAGCAAGTGATGATGTTAGAGTAATGCTCGACAATGTGGAAGTTTGTTGTAGACAGACTTTACTATATCGTACCGTGACTAGGTGAGCTAAGGGAAGACCACAATCAGCAAATGATGATGTTAGAGTAATGCTCGACAATGTGGAAGTTTGTTGTAGACAGACTTTACCATATCGTACCATGACTAGGTGAGCGAACGGAAGACCACAATCAGTAAGTGATGATGTTAGAGCAATGCTCGAAAATGTGGAAGCTTGTTGTAGACAGACTTTGCCATACCGTAGCGTGACTAGGTGAGCGAAGGGAAGACCACAATCAGCAAGTGATGATGTTAGAGCAATGCTCGACAATGTGGAAGTTTGTTGTAGACAGACTTTACCATATCGTACCGTGACTAGGTGAGCGAAGGGAAGACCGCAATCAGTAAGTGATGATGTTAGAGCAATGCTCGACAATGTGGAAATTTGTAGACAGACATTTTCATATCTTACCTTGATGGGTGTGCGAAGGGAAGACCACAATCAGCAAGTGATGATGTTAGAACAATGCTTGGCAATGTTCGAAAATGCTCTTACACGTCTGTCCGTTTTGTTAATTTACTTCTTAGATGGCACTGGGAAATTCTGAAGCATCCTCCATACTCCCCAGATATGAACCCATGTGATTTTGAGGATGTTCTTATCACTTATTCAGTTCCCCAAAGATAGCGTGTAACGGTACATATTACAGTCACTTTTTGGGACATCATATTACGACCAGCAAATCTCCTGAATTCTCATCAAATTGTGTGGCATGATGATGTTCTTATCACTCATTCAGTTCCTCAAGGAAATTGTGAAAAGGTACATATTACAGTCACTTTATGGAACATCATTTACGACCAGTAAATCTCCTGAATTCTCATCTCATTGTGTTACATGATGATGTTCTCATCACTCATTCAGTTCCTCAAGGTAATTGTGTAATGGTACATATTACAGTCACTTTATGGAAAATCATTTACGACCAGCAATACTCCTGAATTCTCATCTCATTGTGTTACATGATGATGTTCTTATTACTCATTCAGTTCCTCAAGGAAATCATGTAATGATACATATCACAGTCACTTTATGCAACATCATTTACGACCAGCATATCTCCTGAATTCTCATCTCATTGTGTGACATGATGATGTTCCTATCACTCTCCAGTTCCTCAAGGAAATCATGTAATGGTACATATTACAGTCACTTTATGGAACATCATTTACGACCAGCAAATCTCCTGAATTCTCATGTTATTGTGTGACATGATGATGTGCTTATCACTCATTCAGTTCCTCAAGGAAATCATGTAATGGTACATATTACAGTCACTTTATGGAACATCATTTACGACCAGCAAATCTCCTGAATTCTCATCTCATTGTTTTACATGATGATGTTCTTATCACTCATTCATTTCCTCAAGGAAATCATGTAATGATACATATTACAGTCACTTTTTGCAACATCATTTACGACCAACAAATCTCCTGAATTCTCATCTCATTGTGTGACATGATGATGTTCTTATCACTCATTCAGTTCCTCAAGGAAATCATGTAATGGTACATATTACAGTCACTTTATGGAACATCATTTACGACCAGCAAATCTCCTGAATTCTCATCTCATTGTTTTACATGATGATGTTCTTATCACTCATTCAGTTCCTCAAGGAAATCATGTAATGGTACATATTGCAGTCACTTTATGGAACATCATATACGACCAGCAAATGTCCTGAATTCTAATCTCATTGTGTTACATGATGATGTTCTTATCACTCATTCAGTTCCTCAAGGAAATCATGTAATGGTACATATTACAGTCACTTTATGGAACATCATTTTCGACCAGCAATTCTCCTGACTTCTCATCACATTGTGGTACATGATGATGTTCTTTTCACTCATTCAGTTCCTCAAGGAAATCATGTAATGGTACATATTACAGTCACTTTATGGAACATCATTTACGACCAGCAATTCTCCTGAATTCTCATCACATTGTGTTACATGATGATGTTTTTATCACTCATTCGGTTCCTCAAGGAAATCATGTAATGGTACATATTACAGTCACTTTATGGAACATCATTTACGATCAGCAATTCTCCTGAATTCTCATCTCATTGTGTTACATGATGATGTTCTTATCACTCATTCAGTTCCTCAAGGAAATTGTGTAATGGCACACATTACAGTCACTTTATGGAACATCATTTACGACCAGCAAATCTCCTGAATTCTCATCTCATTGTGTGACATGATGATGTTCTTAGCACTCATTCAGTTCCTCAAGGAAATCATGTAATGGTACATATTACAGTCACTTTATGGAACATCATTTACGATCAGCAATTCTCCTGAATTCTCATCTCATTGTGTTACATGATGATGTTCTTATCACTCATTCAGTTCCTCAAGGAAATCATGTAATGGTACATATTACAGTCACTTTATGGAACATCATTTACGACCAGCAATTCTCCTGAATTCTCATCACAATGTGTTACATGATGATGTTCTTATCACTCATTCGGTTCCTCAAGGAAATCATGTAATGGTACATATTACAGTCAGTTTATGGAACATCATTTAGGATGAGCAATTCTCCTGAATTCTCATCTCATTGTGTTACATGATGATGTTCTTACCACTCATTCAGTTCCTCAAGGAAATTGTGTAATGGTACATATTACAGTCACTTTATGGAACATCATTTACGACCAGCAAATCTCCTGAATTCTCATCTCATTGTGTTACATGATGATGTTCTTATCACTCATCCAGTTCCTCAAGGAAATCATGTAATGGTACATATTACAGTCACTTTATGGAACATCATTTACGACCAGCAATTCTCCTGAATTCTCATCACATTGTGTTACATGATGATGTTTTTATCACTCATTCGGTTCCTCAAGGAAATCATGTAATGGTACATATTACAGTCACTTTATGGAACATCATTTACGATCAGCAATTCTCCTGAATTATCATCTCATTGTGTTACATGATGATGTTCTTATCACTCATTCAGTTCCTCAAGGAAATTGTGTAATGGCACACATTACAGTCACTTTATGGAACATCATTTACGACCAGCAAATCTCCTGAATTCTCATCTCATTGTGTGACATGATGATGTTCTTATCACTCATTCAGTTCCTCAAGGAAATCATGTAATGGTACATATTACAGTCACTTTATGGAACATCATTTACGACCAGCAATTCTCCTGAATTCTCATCTCATTGTGTTACATGATGATGTTCTTATCACTCATTCAGTTCCTCAAGGAAATCATGTAATGGTACATATTACAGTCACTTTATGGGACATCATTTACGACCAGCAATTCTCCTGAATTCTCATCTCATTGTGTTACATGATGATGTTCTTACCACTCATTCAGTTCCTCAAGGAAATCATGTAATGGTACATATTACAGTCACTTTATGGAACATCATTTACGATCAGCAATTCTCCTGAATTCTCATCTCATTGTGTTACATGATGATGTTCTTATCACTCATTCATTTCCTCAAGGAAATCATGTAATGGTACATATTACAGTCACTTTATGGAACATCATTTACGACCAGCAATTCTCCTGAATTCTCATCACAATGTGTTACATGATGATGTTCTTATCACTCATTCGGTTCCTCAAGGAAATCATGTAATGGTACATATTACAGTCAGTTTATGGAACATCATTTAGGATGAGCAATTCTCCTGAATTCTCATCTCATTGTGTTACATGATGATGTTCTTACCACTCATTCAGTTCCTCAAGGAAATTGTGTAATGGTACATATTACAGTCACTTTATGGAACATCATTTACGACCAGCAAATCTCCTGAATTCTCATCTCATTGTGTTACATGATGATGTTCTTATCACTCATTCAGTTCCTCAAGGAAATCATGTAATGGTACATATTACAGTCACTTTATGGAACATCATTTACGACCAGCAATTCTCCTGAATTCTCATCTCATTGTGTTACATGATGATGTTCTTATCACTCATTCAGTTCCTCAAGGAAATCATGTAATGGTACATATTACAGTCACTTTATGGAACATCATTTACGACCAGCAAATCTCCTGAATTCTCATCTCGTTGTGTGACATGATGATGTTCTTATCACTCTTTCAGTTCCTCAAGGAAATTGTGTAATGGTACATATTACAGTCACTTTATGGGACATCATTTACGACCAGCAATTCTCCTGAGTTCTCATCTCATTGTGTTACATGATGATGTTCTTATCACTCATTGAGTTCAAGGAAATCATGTAATGGTACATATTACAGTCACTTTATGGAACATCATTTACGACCAGCAAATCTCCTGAATTCTCATCTCATTGTGTGACATGATGATGTTCTTATCACTCATTCAGTTCCTCAGGGAAATCATGTAATGGTACATATTACAGTCACTTTATGGAACATCATTTACGACCAGCAATTCTGCTGAATTCTCATCTCATAGTGTTACATGATGATGTTCTTATGACTCATTCAGTTCCTCAAGGAAATCATTTAATGGTACATATTACAGTCACTTTATGGGACATCATTTACGACCAGCAATTCTCCTGAATTCTCATCTCATTGTGTTACATGATGATGTTCTTTTTCACTCATTGAGTTCAAGGAAATCATGTAATGGTACATATTACAGTCACTTTATGGAACATCATTTACGACCAGCAATTCTCCTGAATTCTCATCTCATTGTGTTACATGATGATGTTCTTATCACTCATTCAGTTCCTCAAGGAAATCATGTAATGGTACATATTACAGTCACTTTATGGAACATCATTTACGACCAGCAAATCTCCAGAATTCTCATCTCATTGTGTTACATGATGGTGCTCGCTCTCACACGTCTGTCTCTGTTGTTAATTTACTTCGCAGATGGAGCTGGAGCATCCTCAATACTCCCCAAATATGAGACCATGTTATTTCGACCTTTTTGTTAAAATGAAATAACCACTTAGAGGAGTTCGCTTTAGAACCAGACAACAGCCGTAGAGGAGTCTGTTCGAATATTAGGACAACAAGGCGATGTCGGCTCTCTGATGTGTGGAGACGAGTTGTTCATGTTGGAGGATATTACTGCTAAGTACTGCAATAATGTGACTGCTTCAACAATGTTTTATTTATTGGTAATTCAAATGTTGCTATTAATTATTGAATAACCTAAGTGTGTTCCATATCACGTGTATTTCGGAATGAGGGGCTTTTCTTGCTAATCTTTTCTGCATCCTTGGAAATTGTTGAACTTATATTTAACGACGTTGTGTTTTGGGTTTTGTTTGTAGACAGACTGTTGAGTAGCCCCTCAGAAGTCAAATTTGCCGGAGAAATGTGGTAATTGTTTGGTGTGATGTGGTACATTAGTTTTTGTACAGAGAGCAATTCCTGCACGTTCTTAATTAACAACACCTCTGAGGAGAAGCGTTCTTGTTCTGCAGTTTGCTGGATCTTTTCTAATATATTTCACAAAGCCTCAAATTCCTTCACGTAAATGAAGAGCATTTAAATTTAGAAGAATTAGAATAGACAACAAAAATAATCACACAAGTAGACCTTTATTTTGAGATTCAGGGTTGTTGAAACGTATTTGTGATGAGATCAATTTTGGATGAAATATAATTCCCGTAGATAGTAGAGAAAACAAAGACGTGGCTGTATATAGCTTCAAGTGTCTCAGAATATCTTAGTGTTGTCCTTACGAGGTTGACACTTGAAGCTAAATACGAATGGTATTTGATCTGCTACTTGTCCCCGTAGGGGAGGGGATCCGTCCCCTTCAGCTGCCGTGGTGCGTCCGCTACGGACAACTAGCATTTGTGGTACCCTTGACGTTACTAGAGGAACCTCGGGCCGAACAATCGAGCCCCTCCCTCATAGGTAGTTATTCGGTTTGGGTTGGACTCGAGGGGGCAGTGGTTCCCGATACCCGTGGGAGATCGGGTACGTCTCCTGACGGGATTGAGGTAGGCCATCAGTATTCCCGCGTACTAGCCAGCATAGCTAGTAGGTGTGCTAGATCGCCAGGCGGCCCCACCGAGGTCTTATCGGTAGCCTTCCCATTTTGGTGTTGGCGCGCGTAAGTGGCGTATCCACTCCCATCACGTATTGAGTCCACATGACCAGATTGGGGGGCCCTTGTTAGTCTGTAGGTCTTGCCCCAGGAAAGAGCCTCGGAGGCTAGGTAGCTCCCTGGTCGAAGGAGGCCCATGTCCTTGATCCTACGGGTCCAGAACTAATGGGAGTAGATCCTCTGGCATGAATTGAAATGAATCTGCTACTTGTATTCCAACCAAACATATAAAACCGCAATTTAAACAGAAAAACATATTTTTTGAGACTGCTTGACTAAAAAAAGTAACCACATTTAAATTTATTTACGCTGACCACATCTTCTGTTGTCGATTCATTAACTGTAGAACATCAAAGACAGACTGGAACAATTTTGGATGAATTGTCCATTGGCGATAAACCATCCAGAAGAAAGAATTAGCACCGTACGCTAGTTTCTCCATTTTAAAGAACACATGTCTTATATGAACACACAGATTAAGTGAATGAATAGGCTTCCATGGCCTGTGTCTTGAGTGCTCTTATCGTAGGGTGACAGCCACGTCATTCTGCTTGATCTTGCATCCTTTTGTTGACGTCTTATAGATTCTTGTCCGATCTTTCCAAGCCAAGAGCAGGTGCAGGTCGCCCGGGTAATACGCCACGGTACCTATCCGCTGTGCGGATTTACCCATGCGGTATAAAAGATGTGGTCATTTGCGCGAGCTTGCGAGTCATTGTGTAAGACGGCGCAGTTGGCTTCTACTGATGCCTCTGGTGCCAGGATGTCCCTCCGATGACGGAGGCAGTGCCCGTTCTACCTCGCTTTCGGCGCTCGCTAGCGATCCGTCAAGCAGAGGGGGGAACCAGTAGCGAGAGGCCAGATGGAATTTGCTTTTTAGGTTTGGTTTTATCAGGTCGTGCGCACGTTCTAGGGCGCAGCTGCAGGTGTCACCCTTCCAGCCGTGACCAAAGTGTGGCGTGACCTGGTGGTGATTGAGCGCCTGGAGTCCCGGAAGGCAGTGTCACGTCAGTATGCCGTATGTAAGGCAGTATGCCGAAGACGTCCTCATATTGGCACAGAACAAGAACGTCCGCTACTGTCTCTCCCCTCTACAGCGATAGCTCCACGCCATTGGCAGGTGGAGTGAGAAGTGGAGGATGGTCATTAGCCCGCAGAAGAGCTCTGCTCTCATGCTGTCTAAGACCCGTAGCTGGCGACCGGAAGGGGACCTGCAGTTTCGGTGGAGAAGAATCCCTTGGGTTCGATCCGCCAAATACCTGGGAATCCAACTGGACCGCGGCCTCACTTTCACTCCGTATGTCAGGGCAACGGCTGGCCTCGCCACGCTGCGCTCAGGCAACTATTTCCCATCTTCCGATCAACCATACCTATCCGACTCAAACTTCGGGTGTATCGTGAAATCGTTCCGCCTCTGATCCTGTATGGATGCGAGGTCTGGGGCTCGGTGGCTCATACCCCCCTCCTCAGGCTGCAGGCCGTACACAACAGGGCTGTAAGGATGATCTACGGTACCAACCGCAGGTTCCCATCACACTACCTACACACCCAGTCTGGCATACCATACGTTGAGGACGTCGTGCGAGAACGAACGCGCACGTTGTATGCCAAGGTTACTCCTCACCCAAAACATATGGTGAACACACTGGGTCAATGTGAGCACCGTCTCCCCAGGAGACCCGCCCTTGGGTGGTAAAGTCCGATATTTATTATGCTACTTCCGCTTATATACAGATGCAGTTTTCTGGTAGGCCGACTCCTTGTTTCTGATTGGTTGCCTGTGTCAGGTTACTGCTTTCTGTTGCTCGTTAGGGAGAATATTTTGGTGTTTTCTTTAAAGCTTTTCCCAAATGTAGGACTCTTCCCTGGTACATCAGTTTTTTAAACTGCTGTGATAGATTCCGAGCTAGTCTACTGGCTACACCCTTGGTCTTCCATTGGTTGACCTAAGGCCTATAGCCGTGCCACTGAGGGAGGTTTCCGAATATTGTGTAGTTTTCCATTTTCTCTCTTGATACTGTGAACCTGTTGCAGGTGGCTGGCTAGAAGTTCGGTATTTTCTAAGTCAATATGGTGAGCGGTTGTAATAGTGTTTATTTCCCGAGCTGGTGTGATGATTGATTTATTAGTTCTGACAGTCGTATGCCGTATTAGCTGTGTCTTTAGCTGGCCGGAGAAACGATCAAATAAAATCTCTCCTTATATTTGACAGGTCCGCCATCTTTACAGCAGAACCAGCAGTTGGTATATCAGTTAATTGTCTCGGGAATGGTTCGTCCCTTGTATCTACTTTATAAGTTTTGTAGAGTATTGTAATTTAACACTTGCTTTTTATTGGGTGTTGTGAACCAAGTGTTGTGACATCAGAGGTTGTTCACCGCATAAGTTGCTGTTGTCAGAATTGTTTATGATAGAACACGCCTGGCAGACCTAAATTGTCACGCTACACACTTACTTTCTTATTAAGGATGTCTTAAAAGTCATATTCCTGATGGAATCTGGATTTCAAGTTTTGTAAAAGAATACTTCCCTCCTCTTACTATTCGTAGTAGTGAAAGTAAAAAGTAATAATTTTATAAGTATATGCTGCAGAATGTATACCAAAAAATGTGACAGTGAGTAGAGAAAGCTATGGAAATGCAGCAATGTGACCTTTTTCACTGTAGAGCCCATTTCTTTTTGAAAACTGGATACAGGAAATAGGATCAGAAGTAATATATCGGTTCAATAGAAACGCAATTTCCGCAGCAATCAATGTTGATTTTCACGGCACTCCGACCTCAAGAATAAGGTCCAGGACGTTACCACACTCGTGTATGTCCATCTTATCATATACGAGGATTTTGAAGTATCATTGTTCCTAAAGAAAAAGAATTATTGTCTGTTTGACAGCAACTTTCTGGTGTTTCACGAATTTGCTGCCCTGTAATTCGATTTGGTTTCATCTAGAAAATGAATTTGACTACAGAACATTTTCAGCCTGACTCTTTAAAATTTTAAGTCGTCGATAACCCTAAACAATGGAAGATAGGTTTAGAAATACATATGGTGAAGTGCAATTTAAGACAATTTAAAATTAATACAGCGAATTCAAAACATCGATTTTTTCTTAGTGATAATTTCGTGAAGGACTAAGTCCAAGAACTATTGTTACTGACGGACATGTTGGACATTGGTATGGGTCAAATACATCAACAGTTAGACGTGAGAAAACGTTGTTGTCATAAACTGACTACCGATCAAATACAACAACGTATTGATTGCTACAGAAATTTGGAAACATTCCAAGGTAACATTTCAAATTTGGTTTGGAATAACGTTACTGTTGATTTATTGTTATGATCCTGAAAACAAAAGTCGATCGACTCAATGGATATTTCAGACATAACCTAAGTTTACAAAAGTGACAAATTGACAATGTTGGTAAGAAGTTGGTTGTCATAGTGCTACTAAAACATTAGAAGATAGACGAACTGATTGTACACAAATATCCGTTTACTGTAAAGTTTTTAAAACTTTCCTCAAGGAAGTCCAAAAGGAAAGATAATTTTACTTCATGACAATACATACAACAAAACTAAGAACTGAGTATCTGTGTGACCAACACCATACAGCCCTGACCTCCTAATTGTGATTTTTTTGTCAATAAATTAAAGCTAAATTAAGTAGAATCACCTTTTTCTTTAAAAAAAAACAGTGGACTATAAAAATCTAGATTTTCAAGGGTAGAGTGACCTTTTTAACAACTGGCTTGAAAAATATATTGATGTTAAAGAGCAATATTTTGAAAAACAAAATTACTTAATGTTTATATAACCAATCCTCGTTTGATCTTTTAAAACATGTTGTGTTGCGCTATCGTATATCCAAACAGAGCGGGATGGATCAGGCTGTGTTGTCTGTGGTACGCATTCGATAGGTCCAGGTTCGATTCCAGTGGCCGACCTACGTGACTCATGGGCTTTTTCGGAGGTTGAAGCAGTTCAATCCTAGTTTACGCAGACAGGAAGAAGTACTGTTAGGCGTAAGGATAATTAATAGTGAAACTGAACTAAACAAAGACAGGCAAGGAAGGGTTGGTCATTACCCTCAAGAGAGAAGGAGACAAATCAATGCTCTACCGAGGGCACTCTTATTCTGGACATCGATGGAAGCAGTGCTGTTTGGAAGGTGCTGTAAAACTAAGCAATGTGTGTAGACAAACGCGCGCGCGCGCGCGTGTGTGTGTGTGAAACCCCGAACAAGTACACAAGGTCATAATGAATAAAGGAGGGGAAAACAAGCAGTCTGGTGCGTACCACCTCTAACATAAGAGATCCACGCAGAGGTCATGAGCTAGTTATGAACCCAGAACCCATCCTAGTAAAGTCCGTGAAACTAAGTCCACGCTTGTTCCCTCCCTACAAGGCGTGCCCTCTCAAGGCTTTCCCAGACGAATCCTGGATACGTTAATTGCATTCCCGAATTTCCTGTCCCTCCATTTCATCTCCATTATCATGTCTCGGCGCTGCATGGCAGGATGATACACTTCCTCCTCCGGTAGAACGGTCTTCTGCATGCCTTAACGTCCGGAGGAGGAGAATGGGATGAAGTTAGTAAGGCATCTGCCATAAAGAATGTTGATACAAAGAGCGTAAGAGAAGCTGTGCCTGAAAGCACCCCGTAAGATTCAGGAGAAACAGTGCAGACTTGTTGGAGCTTGGAGTCTTGTCGGTACAAGAATCCATTGCTTCTAAAAAGTCCTAATAAACAAAAATGGAGTTCTAGTTTTGGAAAGCCTAAAGATAGCCCAGACCAAAGTCGAATGCGAACAAAGACAATGAAAACAGACTGCATCTTCTGCAGCAAAAATTGGATTCATTGTTATAAATGTAAAGACTGGACACATATAGATTGTATAAATGTTGAAGATCTTTATTATTTTGTGATATCCGTAATCTCAGTAGAAATTAGACCAGTGTACCACAGATAACGTAGAATGTTTCATGCTGAAATAAACGCCTGTCAACACATTTCTACCTCTGCCCCATACTCCCCGACAAATGTCAGACCATTAAGCGTTATTCTGCTTAAATAATTATTGTAATGCTTATTAAAATTATATATTGCGCTGATTGCGCACAGGGTTTTAAAATTATCAACTAATCATAGTTTCAGGTGGCAATGACGTAAACTTATAATATTATGAGCAGAAAATCTGTATATAAAACAAGGGCTTTAACATTTAAAGGAAAGGAAAAAGTTTTAATTAAAATTGTAATACAACAGGTGGCAGCATTAACTACTTTGGATCAGAAGTTTTAGCCTAATAAGTGGCACAGTAGAGATCCCCTAGAAGTAAAGCTAAAAATAAAGGCAAATTAAACTACTGTATAAGACAATGGCAGTTCCTGTATTCAAACGAATCTTAGGCATTAAATAGAAATTAGCAGAAATGAGATTTTTAACATCAGTAGCTGCATAACCTCTATTAGATCATAAAACAAATGTAGAAATAAGAGAAAAATTGTTCAAATTTAACTTAAAAGAAAGAATAACAGAACAAAGAAAACAGGAGACATGTACAGAGGATGAACATGGACCGACTACGTTCCAACTAATAAAAGAAACATATTGTCACCGTGTGGCATTGTTGTGCTGCTGCAATGGGCCGGAGCTGCGCGCGAGGTCACGAGAGAAAAAGACAGAGAGGAGCTCCGGAACGTTCTGCCCATTGTTGCTGCCGCTAAAGTTATCGAAAGGGCTGCGGCTTTCTAGAAATGATGGCTGGGGAAGTATAGATACCCTGCAAGGTGTTAGAGCGGCAGTTGTTTCTTGGTTATTACGACAGTCGACAAATGAAAAGTACCGCAGTGATTTCTTTCATTTGTTTACGTGCAGCAAAACACCGAGTCAGCCTCGAAGACACCTGATTGTAAATTTGAGGTATTTTTACTGCATCAAAATTTGTTTTAGATTTCTACAAGCCAGATTTCAGAATCTACGTAACCCTCGCAGTCACAATATGAAGACAGAGGAATAGATGGAGGGTAAGTATTGCAGAGAAGTTATCAGACTGTTAGCACGACAGTGTAGAGAAACAAACAACTAGACATTTGGTACGTCGTGAGTATTTGTTAAATAATGATAGTTAATTGTTGAAGTGTTGATAATTGATAGGCGGACGTGTTTTCCTCTGTAATCTGGTGCCCTCTAATCAACAACCTTGCTGCTCTACTGACTCACTTTTATTTACCTTTAAACAACACGTGTTACGTACTACAAATGGATTTCCTTGTAATGTGCCCCAAAATTTTGTAGTCCGAATCACTTTTCTATAACTGTAAATTATTCTTCCACACTACCACTGTGTAGGCTAAGTTTTGGGTACGTAGAACCAGACTGAAAAATTCAATGCCATAGCCGGAATTTGAACCACGGATCTGCTGGTCTCCGTGCAGTTGCTCTAAGCCACTGAGCTACTATAGCCAACATGACATCAATTTCTCAACTGACTCGTGTTTTTCCCGGTAAACCACTAGGAGTTCTCATAAACACATGAGACATCTACCTTAATGGTGACTTACTATGCCCAACACGACATTAAATTCTCCAACTGACTCGTGTTTTTCCCGGTAAACCACTAGGAGTTCTCATAAACACATGAGACATCTACCTTAATGGTGACTTACTATGCCCAAAATGACATTAAATTCTCCAAATGACTCGTGTTTTTCCCGGTAAACCACTAGGAGTTCTCATAAACACATGAGACATCTACCTTAATGGTGACTTACTATGCCCAAAATGACATTAAATTCTCCAAATGACTCGTGTTTTTCCCGGTAAACCACTAGGAGTTCTCATAAACACATGAGACATCTACCTTAATGGTGACTTACTATGCCCAAAATGACATTAAATTCTCCAACTGACTCGTGTTTTTCCCGGTAAACCACTAGGAGTTCTCATAAACACATGAGACATCTACCTTAATGGTGACTTACTATGCCCAAAATGACATTAAATTCTCCAAATGACTCGTGTTTTTCCCGGTAAACCACTAGGAGTTCTCATAAACACATGAGACATCTACCTTAATGGTGACTTACTATGCCCAAAATGACATTAAATTCTCCAACTGACTCCTGTTTTTCCCGGCAAACCACTAGGAGTTCTCATAAACACATAAGACAACTACCTTAATGGTGACTTACTATGCCCAACACATTAAATTCTCCAACTGACTCGTGTTTTTCCCGGTAAACCACTAGGAGTTCTCATAAACACATGAGACAACTACCTTAATGGCGACTTACTATGCCCAACATGACATTAAATTCTCCAACTGACTCGTGTCTTTCCCGGTAAACCACTAGGAGTTCTCATAAACACATGAGACAACTACCTTAATGGCGACTTACTATGCCCAACACGACATTAAATTCTCCAACTGACTCGTGTTTTTCCCGGTAAACCACTAGGAGTTCTCATAAACACATGAGACAACTACCTTAATGGCGACTTACTGTGCCCAAAATGACATTAAATTCTCCAACTGACTCGTGTTTTTCCCGGTAAATCACTAGGAGTTCTCATAAACACATGAGACAACTACCTTAATGGTGACTTACTATGCCCAACGTGACATTAAATTCTCCAACTGACTCGTGTCTTTCCCGGTAAACCACTATGAGTTCTCATAAACACATGAGACAACTACCTTAATGGTGACTTACTATGCCCAACATGACATTAAATTCTCCAAATGGCTCGTGTTTTTCCCGGTAAACCACTAGAAGTTCTCATAAACACATGAGACAACTACCTTAATGGTGACGTACTATGCCCAACATGACATTAAATTCTCCAACTGACTCGTGTTTTTCCCGGTAAACCACTATGAGTTCTCATAAACACATGAGACAACTCCCTTAATGGTGACTTACTATGCCCAACACGACATTAAATTCTCCAACTGACTCGTGTTTTTCCCGGTAAACCACTAGGAGTTCTCATAAACACATGAGACAACTACCTTAATGGTGACTTACTATGCCCAACATGACATTAAATTCTCCAACTGACTCGTGTTTTTCCCGGTAAACCACTATGAGTTCTCATAAACACATGAGACAACTACCTTAATGGCGACTTACTATGCCCAACATGACATTAAATTCTCCAACTGACTCGTGTTTTTCCCGGTAAACCACTAGGAGTTCTCATAAACACATGAGACAACTCCCTTAATGGTGACTTACTATGCCCAACACGACATTAAATTCTCCAACTGACTCGTGTTTTTCCCGGTAAACCACTAGGAGTTCTCATAAACACATGAGACAACTACCTTAATGGTGACTTACTGTGCCCAACATGACATTAAATTCTCCAACTGACTCGTGTTTTTCCCGGTAAACCACTAGGAGTTCTCATAAACACATGAGACAACTACCTTAATGACGACATAAAACGTCTAAGTACTTGAAGTCCCAAGCGTATACTTCAGATCAAAAGTGGTCTAATAGTAGTTTAAATACAGAAATGAGTTTGCAAAAGCTCAAAACTCCAAGATTCACAACGTTTCTCATATTCGACAAAAAATATATTTAGTTAGCAAGAAAAATGTAAATATTCTAAAATCCCATTGCATATTCCAAATTATGACAATCTATAACGATGCTACATCCAGTGATATATGTGTGTATATATATATATATATATATATATATATATATATATATATATATACACTCCCAGAACGTCGATTTCTAATCGTCTTTTCACCTGACTTGTTTCTCGAAAACAACTTGAACATATTCGTCGTCAGGAAAGCTTCACGTCTTATTTTACAGCAATAAGTGTCTTTACAAGAGTAGAGAAAGTCATTTATAATCACATAATGACCAAAACATTTGACTATCACTTAAAGTCTACTGTATTCCCTTGTAACTACAATAATATAATGTTTATCTTGAAGTAGATAGAGCAATAAGTGTTTGTTCAAGAGTAGAGAAAGTCATGTATACATCCCATAACCACCAAAACATTTGACTATCACTTAAAGTCTACTGTATTCCCTTGTAACTACAATAAGATAATGTTTATCTTGAAGTAGATAGAGCAATAAGTGTTTGTTCAAGAGTAGAGAAAGTCATGTATACATCACATAACCACCAAAACATTTGACTATCACTTAAAGTCTACTGTATTCCCTTGTAACTACAATAAGATAATGTTTATCTTGAAGTAGATAGAGCAATAAGTGTTTGTTCAAGAGTAGAGAAAGTCATGTATACATCACATAACCACCAAAACATTTGACTATCACTTAAAGTCTACTGCATTCCCTTGTAACTACAATAAGATAATGTTTATCTCGAACTAGATAGAGCAATAAGTGTTCGTTCAAGAGTAGAGAAAGTCATGTATACATCACATAACGACCAAAACATTTGACTATTACTTCAAGTCTACTGTATTCCCTTGTAACTACAATAAGATAATGTTTATCTTGAAGTAGATAGAGCAATAAGTGTTTGTACAAGAGTAGAGAAAGTCATGTATAAATCACATAACGAACAAAACATTTGACTATCACTTCAAGTCTACTGTATTCCCTTGTAACTACAATAAGATAATGTTTAACTTGAAGTAGATAGAGCAATAAGTGTTTGTACAAGAGTAGAGAAAGTCATTTATAATCACATAACGACCAAAACATTTGACTGTCACTTAAAGTCTGCTGTATTCCCTTGTAACTACAATAAGATAATGTTTATCTTGAAGTAGATAGAGCAATAAGTGTTTGTACAAGAGTAGAGATAGTCATTTATAATCACATAACGACCAAAACATTTGACTATGACTTAAAGTCTGCTGTATTCCCTTGTAACTACAATATGATAATATTTATCTTGAAGTAGATAGAGCAATAAGTGTTTGTACAAGAGTAGAGAAAGTCATGTATACATCACATAACGACCAAAACATTTGACTATTACTTCAAGTCTACTGTATTCCCTTGTAACTACAATAAGATAATGTTTATCTTGAAGTAGATAGAGCAATAAGTGTTTGTACAAGAGTGGAGAAAGTCATGTATACAACACATAACGACCAAAGCATTTGACTGTTACTTCAAGTCTACTGTATTCCCTTGTAACTACAATAAGATAATGTTTATCCTGAAGTACAGAGAGCCATAAGTGTTTGCACAAGAGTAGAGAAAGTCATGTATACATCACATAACGACCAAAACATTTGACTATTACTTCAAGTCTACTGTATTCCCTTGTACCTGCAATAAGATAATGTTTATCTTGATGTAGATAGAGCAATAAGTGTTTGTACAAGAGTAGAGAAAGTCATGTATACATCACATAACGACCAAAACATTTGACTATTACTTCAAGGATACTGTATTCCCTTGTAACTACAATAAGATAAAGTTTATCTTGAAGTAGATAGAGCAATAAGTGTTTGTACAAGAGTAGAGAAAGCCATGTATAAATCACATAACGATCAAAACATTTGACTATCACTTAAAGTCTACTGCATTCCCTTGTAACTACAATAAGATAATATTTATCTTGAAGTAGATAGAGCAATAAGTGTTCGTACAAGAGTAGAGAAAGTCATTTATAATCACATAACGACCAAAACATTTGACTGTCACTTAAAGTCTGCTGTATTCCCTTGTAACTACAATAAGATAATGTTTATCTTGAAGTAGATAGAGCAATAAGTGTTTGTACAAGAGTAGAGATAGTCATTTATAATCACATAACGACCAAAACATTTGACTATGACTTAAAGTCTGCTGTATTCCCTTGTAACTACAATATGATAATATTTATCTTGAAGTAGATAGAGCAATAAGTGTTTGTACAAGAGTAGAGAAAGTCATGTATACATCACATAACGACCAAAACATTTGACTATTACTTCAAGTCTACTGTATTCCCTTGTAACTACAATAAGATAATGTTTATCTTGAAGTAGATAGAGCAATAAGTGTTTGTACAAGAGTGGAGAAAGTCATGTATACAACACATAACGACCAAAACATTTGACTGTTACTTCAAGTCTACTGTATTCCCTTGTAACTACAATAAGATAATGTTTATCCTGAAGTACAGAGAGCCATAAGTGTTTGCACAAGAGTAGGGAAAGTCATGTATACATCACATAACGACCAAAACATTTGACTATTACTTCAAGTCTACTGTATTCCCTTGTACCTGCAATAAGATAATGTTTATCTTGATGTAGATAGAGCAATAAGTGTTTGTACAAGAGTAGAGAAAGTCATGTATACATCACATAACGACCAAAACATTTGACTATCACTTAAAGGATACTGTATTCCCTTGTAACTACAATAAGATAAAGTTTATCTTGAAGTAGATAGAGCAATAAGTGTTTGTACAAGAGTAGAGAAAGCCATGTATAAATCACATAACGATCAAAACATTTGACTATCACTTAAAGTCTACTGCATTCCCTTGTAACTACAATAAGATAATATTTATCTTGAAGTAGATAGAGCAATAAGTGTTCGTACAAGAGTAGAGAAAGTCATGTATACATCACATAAGAAGCATAACATGTGACTATTACTTCAAGTCTACTGTATTCCCTTGTAATTACAATAAGATAATGTTTATCTTGAAGTACATACAGCAATTAAGTGTTTGTATAAGAGAGGAGAAAGTCATGTATACATCACATAACGACCATAACATGTGACTATCACTTAAATTCTACTGTATTCCATTATTTCTTGTACCTATAAGAAAATTAATGATAATTATACATAGAGGAATGTGATTTTAAGAAGAGTTTGTGCAACTCGTCAATCATTTGAGTGCAATTCGTTAAGTATTTATTTTCATTGGCAGCTTTATAAACTGCATGCTTGAATCTTTAGGCGCTATTTTTGACATTACTTATGTAAATTCACATACAAAGCGACAAGCTAAAATGTAAGAAATAAATATTTTTTGTTTAGGCGAATCTTTAAGCCTGAGAAAAAACAGAAGGAATTCTGTGTAGTGATTTAAACCACTTCCTGGACTTTTGGTGAACATGATTCAGGGGTGTCTATGATGTAATTGAAAAATCGACATTACATTTTCACCTCAAAGCTCAGTCGCAGTGTTTCTGACAGGAAGGGGTGGGAGGTTCCCCTGCTGCTCCGTTAATCCTGAAGAGAGGCGTGGACGGAGTTCACACATTTGAATCCAGATGTCGCCAATGTACGATGCTGGCTTTGAACGGTTAGTCAATAAATGCGCAGAGGTCTAAGCAGCGTAATGTTCACGGCGATATATCGAAAGCTATCAACTGGCGTCTAATTTAATTTATTGGGAATTGGAACTAAAATATACAGCTTCGTTATAAAGGGCAATAATGAAATATCAAACCGAGATTAGTTTTAAATAATGTAAATGAGTTGACATTAGCTGACGATTAAGAAGGTTCATATACGGAGCATGGAATAAGGGAACTGCTCAAATTTATATTAATGAAAATGAATTTGCTTTTTAAAATGTTTCCCTTAACATCAATATATTTATAAAAACAGTCCTTTAATGAATGATGGAATTTCAGAAACCAGTCTTCTACTGCCTCAGCTGATAACCAAATCGTTATTCTGAGTATTGTATATTTTAATTTTTGAAACGTAAAGAAATGGAAAGCAGTATACGAGGGCTGTGTTAATGATGTCCTTCAGGGATATCAGATATTGCAAATACTCAGTTGTTTGTTTCCATGCACTTGTTGCTATGATGTAAAATTTTTACTTTTGGGTTTTCCCCAAAGTTTTTTTTCGAAATTGAGCAGAAAACAGACATTTCTGTACTAATCTTCTACTGCTATAGCAACAATATAAGAACCATATTGTTACCAACACTGAACTTTCGAAGTTTTGTAGACTTAGCTTATGTTCGAAAGGCTCATTGAGTCGGTTGACTTTTGTTTTCAGGATCATTACAAATCCAAGATTCATCAACAGTAACTATATTCCAAACGAAATTTGAAGTGTCACCTTGGAGTTTTTCTGTAGCAATCAATACGTTGTTGTTTTGATCGGTAGTCAGTTTATGACATCAAAGTTTTCTCACGTCTAACTGTTGGTGTATTTGACCCATACTGTCTTACTGAGGGATGGCTCAGGCGTGACCCACTGTGACCCACTTTCGAAGCCTTTGCGTTGCATGGTAGGATGATACTATGACTGTGTGGGTTACATATATTCGGAAATCTGGCTTGCAAAATTCTAAAATAACTTTTGCTGCAGTAAAAAGACGTGAAATGGACAATCAGCTGTCTTCAAGGTTGACTAGGTGTTTTGCTGCACGAAAACAAATGAAAGAAATCACTGCAGTACCTTCAATCGTCGACTGGCGCTCTAACACATTTCGAGGTAATTATAACCCTAGCCATTGTTTCTAGAAAGCCTCAGACCTTCCCAGGAAATTCTTGGCAACAACAATGGAACGAGCGCTCTGGAGTCCCAACTCTCTCTCTTTCTCTCTCCTGTCCACGCGCCCAGCTCCGGCTTGTCGCGACGGCACAACAATCCCACACAGTGACAAGATGCTCTTGCTAAACATCTCCGGTGTCGCACCCGGTCTCGTAAGGCCGTTCCAAAACACAGTAAC